>JASDQU010106438.1:24838-67505 GCA_032191745.1 Picea mariana
TATATATATATATATATATGTGTGTGTGTGTGTGTGTGTGTGTGTGTGTGTGTGTGTGTGTGTGTGTGTGGTTCATGGGTTAAGTACAAGTGTTTGGTTTATCCACAACATGTTATGAGGTGAATATAATATTGTGTGCAATTAAATAGCTTAACTATTGAAGAATTTCATTGCAAACCCTGTGGGACTTTAATTAAGGGAAGAGATTTATGTATTAGGAATGTTGACACCAGCATGGGCCAATAACTAGTGGTTGCTACCACTCACTTAGAAATTCATTGTCTTACTCCGTTAAATGGCATCAAATGTATAGTGTAGAGCATATATGTTAGGCAAAGGAATATTTGAATTTGTTGAAGACTCTACCGAGTGTCGTGTTTGGAGGTCATATAAATTGGGATGATAGATGGGATGGTGCTCCTACTCTTCTTAAGGGATGGGGAGTTATTTGGGTGAAGCTTAGACCTAGCAAGGATGGTTTGCCATATAATAATGAATCTCATCAAATGCTACCTAAACATAGCCTCTTGCAAAAGTGTTCGGATAGAATATTGTGTTGTATTCTTTTCCTACCCACTGTCATTTTTTTTATTAGAGGCAACATATAGAGAGTCATAGATTATACTCACCTTTGTTTTCTCCAGAATTGTTGTCACAAATGAAAATAATATCATCGATCACATGGTGTTTATCAATATTTTATTGGTGACTTCATAGCAGTTTCTATGAATGTTTGTGCAAGAGTTAAGATAGTTAGTGCATGCGGATCACAAGGAGATTCCCACTATAAATTGGCCCCAATTTATCCTAGGATTGTTTCCTTTGAAGAGAACGTACCCATCATTAGGAAGAAGCTTGTTGAAAAACAATGGTTTAGAAATGTTCAAATGCTAAGTGGGATTGGCCTAGATTTTGACATCAATATGCTTAATGATATATAAAAACTATCAACATGTGTCCAATTTACTCGGTTATACCTAGAGGATGATGTTGTTGTTAATGTAGACATATTTATTAAAACAACTTATTTTTTAGTGTGCAATATCCATGTTGAACCATTAACTATAGAATCCTCTTCTAATCCCTAGGGAAGGCATATCGATGGACTTCATTGAGGGTTTATCAAGGACAAGAAGAGGGCATGACTACATGTATGTTGTAGTAGAAAATCTCAACAATATGTTTTTTTGGATGGCTTGTAAGAAGACCATCAAAGGACAAGAAGTTGCATGTGTGTTCTTTAAAATGGTCTAGATGCATTTTGGAATTCAAATGAGCATTATTTCTAATCGAGATACTAAATTCCACAAGTGTATTTTGAACTTAATTATGGGAGAAGTTGGATAGTAAATTACAGAGATCCACTACCTCTAACCAATAGATTGATGGGCCGATAGAGGTAGTGAATGGGATATTGTGAGATTCCCCATTCTAATCTCCTCCTTCTAGAGTATTAATAAATTCATACGGTACCTTTTATATCCATTTTGAATCATCCCTTCTCATTTGGGAGGCTCTTGGTCTCCAAAATATTTATTTTTTGAGATAAATAAGCAATTCATTAACTTTCTCCTTGGGGTACCATTTGGCTATGGCTATTAGTCGACCCTTAAATCTCACTTGTCAAATTTTTTATTGAACCCTTTTTTTAATTATAGTCTTCTTTTAGGGAATTATGTCCTTTGGAAAATGCTTGTACATTTGGTATTGAATATTCAACAAAATCTAAGAGTTGTCCCTCTTCATCCTCATCAAGCATGGATGGCTCACAGAGTTTCTAGGTTCTTTACATTTTCTACGAAGTAAATGCACATATAAGTTGGAAAGTTGAGTCTGTAAGCATCATTTAATACCCTCTCTAATATTGTGAAAGGCCCATATCTTCTGGCGTTGATATTCTTACTTTGTCCATGTAACATTTCCTTATTAAGGTGCAACCAAAATATATATCCTACTCATAAAGTCTTTTAATCTTGTGTTATCATGTCTTGTCCTATATTTATCCTAAGAATTCTTAAGTTTCTCTTGAACATTCAAGTGTATTTGCTTATCATGTCTATGAATTTTTCTGCCTCCAATCGATCACTTCATATACCATTGGATATATTAACTTGAGATTAGAATGGGACATCTCATTATATTCTATGAACATTCTAAAGTGGGAGCAATAGCCTCAAGTGATCCATAGAAGGAAGAAAATTTCATAGACATGATAAAACAAGTGCACTTACAGGTTAAAGAAAAACTAAATAAGTCTTAAGATAAATACAAGACCAAATATGATAAACACAAGAATGAAATGACTTTATAAGTAGGAGATAGAGTTTGGTTGCACCTTAACAAGAAAAAATTACGTGGAAAAAGGGAAGAAAATTAATGCCATGAATTATGGGCCTTTCGAAATATTAAAGAGGGTTGGAAACAATGTTTACATACTAATTCTTCCACCTTATATGTGCATTTAATTAGTATTAAATGTAGAGAACATAAAAACTCTATGAGTCATCCATGCTTGACAAGGATGAAGAGAGCCATGTTTTAGGTTATGTTGAATATTTGGCACCAAATGTACAAGCAGATATTCCAAAGGACATAATTCTCCAAAAGAAGATCATAATGACCAAAAGGGATTAACAAGAACTTTAGCAGGTGGGATTGAAGGGTCAACTATTGGTCATGGCCAAATGGTACTCCAAGGAGAAAGTTGAGGAATTGTTTCTTTATCTCCTTAAAAACTAAAGCTTTTGGAGACCAAAAGCATCCCAAATGAGGATGGAATGAGGATGGATTATTCAAAATAGATATACATAGGTACCATATTTAATACTCTATAAGTAGGATATTAGAATGGGACATCTCAAATATGGTCTTTATTTTTTCAAATTTCAGTACATTTGTGGGGCCCTAAACAATGTTTTTTTAGGATTAGTGCTCAACAAGGCAACAATCTGAATATTCCCCACATGTCCAAGTGGAAACCATGTCATATCACCATAATTTGAATATGGAAAATTATTAATGTATGGTAATCCACTAGACACTTCTAGAAGCATCATGGAGGTTCCAAGAGGGTTTCAAAACCCTAAACCAAACCCTATTTCTAGCTATCAAAAACCTACTAGAATGGGGAAAAGGGTTGAATTTTTCACTAGTTGATACTTGTTCCAAATAATGACAAGGAGTGTGGAGGAGATAATAATAGAGCAGAGATATTGAAGTATATTGTAGATGACTATAGGAGACAATAATGTCTCATAGCTCCATAATAAGCTTGGACAACTTTGTAATTTGTATAGTAGTCTCCATAATATAAGAAGACATAAGACATAGTCCTTCTTTGAAGGTTGGTTTTCTCATATGGGTTTCTAGGGTAAATATTTGTGTTTCAATCTATGGTTTTTTCTATTATAGTCTATTTAATATATCGTGGTATTTAAATCTCCAAATGGTGTGTTTTTATTTATGTTAAAGCATTAAAAATACAAAAATATAAATGCATAGTCTAGCATAGGATCATCGTAGTTCTTTTAAGTTTAGATCTATTTTGGAAAGTGACAATAGGAATATCCAAGGTGATTCATATATTGTATTGTCTTAAAGCATGTTTATTTGGGGATTTTGGGTTTAGAAGGTTGTGCATAAACTGGGTGGGAGAGCCACATCAAGGACATCAAGGTGAGATGAAACCCAACAGTAACTAAGTGGGATGTGTTTGAATGTATCCTCAAGTCCTAGTTTTACCCTATCAATTTTGAAGAGGGATATAGTATTTGGTGGCGGTACCATTGGCAAAGGTAAGGATAGAGTGTGCAAGAGTACACTATAGAGTTTTAAAAACAATATATTCAGTTGGGAATAAATCATGTGGGCGTTGATGTGGTAATCAAATACCTATGTGGTATTCGTAGTCAAATAACGAGGAAAGTTATACTATTCAATCCTAAGACCATTGATGAGGCCTTTGTATAAGCCCAATATAATGAATTTGACAAGAAAAATGGACAACCAAATGGTTCAAAGCAGTCACACCAACATGGAGGTTACAATAAGGAAGAGAAAAAAGAAAGGCAAAAGGGGGGAATAAGAAGATTATCATTATTTCACATGTATGCAAGGGCCCTAAAAACCCCTATGACCATGCCATATTGATGGTCACGTAATAGAAAAATGTTGGAAATTGCATCGAGAGATGAATCCTAGGAGCCACAAGCATGAGCAATCCAAGAAGAAGAATCTTCTAATAGAAGAAACAAGGGAAGTAGAAAAGAAACTCAAGTATCAAAGAAAATGTGTTCTCACAATGGTACAAAAGGAGGTGAACTTGAGTAGCCTTCATCACAAATAGGAGAAAAATATGACAAAGTTATTCCATATCAAGATTCAGATAAAAAAGAACAAGGTAGAAGCTCTATTCAATTATGGTTCACAAGAAAACCTCATTTTAGGGGTCCTAGTAAGTAATCTTGGTGTATAAATGCATGATCACCCTCATACATACCCATTGGGTAGGGTTAATAAGGATGCAGAGTCAAAATTTACCAAGTAGTGTAGTACCTCTTGATGTATGTGATGTAGTGTTTGGTAGCCCCTATATGTATATGACGGATGCTATCTTCGTGAAAAGGGTTGAACAATACCACCTAATCAAGGATGGTAAATTGTTTATCATCAATTCACATAAGGAAAAGTATTATATGTCTCTAGTGAGTGCACATCATTGATCAATTCAACCAAGAAGTATGTACTTATTTTCTTGACATGATCAATTCAACCAAAAGGACACCAATACCATAGGGATGAAGGCACCTTTTGAAAGATGTACAAAAGAAAAAAAGTGATAATGGGAAGAAATTTTTCAAGCATACATAGAAGAATTACAAGAACCAAAGGAATGCCACCTGAGAGGGAAGTGGAGCACACGATACAATTATTGATAGACTCTCCTTTATCAAATATAGGAACATGTAGACATTTCATATTAGATTCAAATGAAGTGAAGACACAATTGTAGGGATTTTTTGAGAAAGGATTCATAATACCAAGTCATTTTGGTGCCAAACAATTATGAAACTTGGAGAATATGTATTAACTACAGAGATCTAAACAAAATCACACTCAAGAATTGGAAACATTTAACCCATATTGATGACTTGTTATATCAATTGGAGCATACAAAGTAATTGACCAAGATGGATTTGTAATTTGGATATCATCATTCAAAAAAAGGATAAATACACTTGGAAGAATCCCTTCAATATTGTTAAGAACCAAATATCAAAATAGCATAAAAAACCTCAGAATAAGTACTCGACGCCTTGAAAAAGAGGGAATTTCATAAAATAAGCCTCTTCGAGGGGGAAACCTCCTTATACACCACATAAATTTACAAATACCATATGATTCCAAATGAAAAGGTCTCCTTGGTATATATAGGAGAATAAGAGTTACAATTACAACTAATGGACCCAAGCCGACATAAATAAAATAACAATACTAATGTAATATGCCCCAATTAAGGGGTAATTTGCCAATATTTAGGGTTGAACATGCCCCTCCCCTTCAGAAAAGTGTTGGCCACAACACTTGAGTAATTCTGGATGCTTATGTATAAAAGACTCATCTTCCCAAGTGGAATATTCATCATATAGTTTCTTCCACTTAATGAGATACTCTGAAATGGATCTATTCCTCAACTAACGAATTCTTGTGTTAGTGATAGCTTCAAGATCCAATATGATTTTTCCTTCCTCATCAAGTTCTGTAAATATAGTTTGAATTGGGATCTTGTCACCTATAACCTTCTTTAAGCATGAATCATGGAAAACTGGGTGTACTTGTGAAGATGCAGACAACTCCAATTTGTATGCCATAGTACCGAACTTGTGCAACACCTTATAAGGGCCATAGTACTTTGGTGATAATTCATTATATTTATTAGCTTTCTTGAGGGACATATGTTTGTATGGTTGTATTCTTAAAAATACCCAATCCCCTACTTCAAAACTTCTTTCACTACGATGTTGATCTGCTTGTTGTTTCATGCGATTTTGTGCCATGGTCAGGTTGTCCTTTAAGAGTTGGAGAAATTGTTGTTGATGCTCGATGTGATATTCCACTGCTTGAACCTTAGATTTTTATTTTAGAGAAGAAGTGATGGATGATAGGTGATATCCATAGAGCGCCATAAATGGTGTCATTTTTGTTGCAGTATGAAAGGAAGTGTTATACAATCATTTTGCCAAGGGTAACCACTTGAACCATTGTGTTTTTTTATCAGAGACAAAGCAACGAAGGTAGCCTTCTAGACATTTGTTCACTATCTCAGTTTGTCCATCAAATTGAGGATGATAAGATGATCTATGAGCCAATTAAGTTCCCAAACAACAAAATAATTCTGTCCAAAAATGTCCAGTGAAGATGGGATCTCTGTCACTTACAATAATATTTGGGATTCCATGTAGATTTTGAACTGTCTCCGTGAATGCGGTGGCAACTATACTAGATTTGAAAGGGAGAGAGAGTGCACAAAAGTGTGTGTACTTGGTCAGTCTATCAACAATCACCATGATGACACTCTTTCCTTCAGACTTCGGTAAACCTATGATGAAATCCATGGAAACCTCCTCCCAACACTGACTTGGGATGGCTAATGGTTGTAAAATACTTGGGGTCTTAATTGTTTCCACCTTATTTTGTTGGAAAACTAAACATTCTACCACAAACCTTTGAACATCAGTTTTAAGGCCATCCCAAAAAAAATCCTTCTTGACCTTGTGGTAGGTTTTCAAAAATCTTGAGTTCCCTCCTACCGGAGAGGTGTGCAATTCCAATAGTACCTTTTGTTTGAGTTGGGAGTTCTTACATAAATATAAGTGATCGTTGTACCATAGTGAATCATGTTTCCATGTAAATGTATCTGATGCATTGGAATATTGATGCAATATTTGAATGAGATTCCACGCTTTTCCATCATTCTTCCATTCATTTGTTTCTTCTATTATCCAATCAGGTTGGATGATCGAGATAGCATAAAGAAAGGCCTCAAAATCTTCATCCTTTCTTGAGAGTGCATCTGCCACAACATTTTTCTTCCCTTTTTTGTAGATGATTTCAAAATCATAACCCAACATATTGGTCACCCATTTTTGTTGTTCTTCTCAAGACAGTCTTTGTTCCAAGAAGTATTTAAGACTATCATGATCTTTTTCGACCTTGAAGTGCCTACCTATTAAGTAAGGGCGTCATTTCTTCAATGCATGTAGTATTGCCAACATTTCCTTCTCATAAATGGGTTTGTGTAAGTCCTTTCCCTTGAGTGGATGACTTTAAAAACCAAGGGGCATTCCTTCTTACATTAGAACAGCACCAATTTCATTTCATGAGGCATCGCATTCCAGAATAAAGTTTTTTGTGAAGTTTGGTGTGGTCAAGACATGAGATTTTCACATTACCTATTTAAGTTTTTCAAAAGCTTGAGTTACCTATGGAGTCCATGAAAATGCATCCTTCTTATTTAATGATGTTAAAGGTTTTTCTATTCTTCCATAGTTCTGAACAAACTTGCGGTAGTAACCTGTCAAACCCAAAAATCCTCTAAGATTCTTCAATTTTTGGGGAATCGGACAGTCCATAATGGCCTTAATCTTGTTAGGGTCTACCTTGACACCTTCATTAGATACAATATAACCCAAATACTCTACCTCCTTCACCCCAAAGAAAAATTTGGATGGTTTGGCATATAGTTGTTTCTCCTTTAGTAGTTGCAACACCCTGTCAACATGTCGAACATGATCCTCCCAAGACTTGCTATAGATTAGTATATCATCAAAAAATACTAGCACAATTTTTTGAAGGAAGGGATTGAAAATGGAATTCATCAACCCTTGGAATTTGGAAGGTGCATTCGTAAGGCCAAAAGGCATGACCAAAAATTCATAATGGCCTTCATGAGTTAGAAATGTTGTTTTGGGGATATATGCTTCCTTCATTCTAATCTGATGATACCCTGAATGAAGATCCAAATTTGTAAAGTAGATTGCTCCATGTAGTTCATCTAACAATTCATCAATGATGGGAATGGGAAACTTATCTTTAATAGTGATCTTGTTGAGCTCTCTATAATCTGGACACATATGCCATGAGCCCTCTTTCTTGAGTACCATTACCATCAGTGCGGAGTAAGAAATTTGTCTAGGTCTAATAATGCCAAACTCTAACATTTCTTCAACGATATGTTCCATTTCACTATTCTAGGCATAAGGGTATCTATAAGGCATGGCGTTAGGAGAAACACTCCCATCAATTATGTGAATATCATGATCATGATTGCGAGTAAGTGGAAGACCTCTGGGAATATCTTCAAATACTTTGGAATGTTTATCAATGATCCCTTGGAGATCTAGGGGAATAGATGGCTTAGATGTTTGAACATATAGTGAGAATAGTTGTACAATTACACCCTGATGCCCCTTTTTCAATAATTTTGTCATGCCATTAGAGCTTATCACCTTACTCGGTTTCCCTTTGATACCCCTTAACTCGATTTCCTTTCCTTCCAATGAAAATTTCATGAAAAGTTCTTGAAAATTAAAAGCCATTGTTCCCAATGATTGTAACCATTGGACTCCTAGTACGACGTCAGAACCACCCATGGGTATAGCAATCATTGGACTATTCATCACATATTCCCCCATAGTAAGATTGATCTTATGGAATTTTCCTAAGCAATTGATAGTTCTTCCATATGCAATCATTACTTGAAACTCTAGCGCTGGATATATAAAGCAATTGAGAGCTTTGGATAATTTATAGTGAATGAAATTATGAGTACTACCAAAATCAATTAGGACTATTACCTTTTTCTTTTTGATATATCCTTCGATCTTGAGGGTTTGAGGAGTGCTAATTCTAGCCAATGCATTACATGAAATGGTGGGAGTTAAATCTTCAAAAGAAATATCTTCTACTTTTTCATAGTGAGATGGTTCTTGTTCTTATTCTTGTTCTTCTTCCTCTTCACAATCTATGTAGAATAATCTCTTCTCACCACACTTATGTCCCTTACTATACTTGTTGTCACAATTAAAGCATAAACCTTTTGCTTTTATTTCCTCCAATTGTTGAGGTGTCAACCTTGTAGGTTGAGATGTTTTAGAAGAAGGAACATTATTCTCTTGATAGATGTTAGGAGTGGTCCTTCTAGTAGCCATAGCCATATTTTTACTTTCAACATTTCTCACCACCCTGAACGCATTATCCAATGATTTGGGTTCCCATAGGAGAACCTCATGTTGAATTTTATCCTTTAAAGTTCCTATGAATACATCAATCAAGTGCTCATCTGGAAAATCAATTACCTTTATATTCAATCTTTGGAAGTTCTCAATGTGTTCCGCAACTGAACCCTTTTTCTTGAGATTTATCAATTGGTTGAAGAAGTTATTTCTCCTTGTATCATCATAGTGTGTTATCATTTCTTCCGTGAAAATTGTCCAAGTGACAAGTAATTTGCGAGAAAAAATCCATTGATACCACAAAAATTGATTGGGTTCTAAATATAAAGATGCAATTCGTACCTTTTGTGTGTGTGGCACATTATGTAGATCAAAGAACTGCTCCATCTGGAGTATCCATGTGATTGGATCCTTTCCATCAAACTTCCTCATATCGATCTTAGGAAAGTGGTTGGTCATCAACCCAAAGTTGGAGTTTCTCCAGTCTTGATTCATCTTCCTTGTTTCCTCGTCATGAATTTCATGGGATACATTTTCCCTTTATAAACCATCCATCTTAGTATCCATTTTTGCTTCCAACTTAGCTTCAGTTGAATCCATCATCCCTTGTAGTTCATCTTTTGTTACTGCCTTCTTTTGTAAATCATTTGTGTCCCTGCGTATTTCTTCACCTTCATAAAGAGTCCAAGTAGGACTGTCTAAAGGCTTATTTGGTGTAGAAGTTCTCTTTTTTGGTGGCATGTTGGCCAAGTATAACTTTTAAACCATGATTTCGAGGTGGTTCTGCTACACGATCTTTCTTCTGTTGTAACTCCAAAGTTTCGGCCCTTATGGGTATGAAAATTTCGTTTTGCAGTTCTCTGATACGTCTTCTCTGCAATGCCACAGGTATGATCAAAATTGACTGTGCCAAGTGGAAGTTATGGTAACTTCTCCACACCTTGTTGATTTTTTTCCCTTCCAGGAGAGTGTACTTGTAAAGCGTCCCAAGAGCACAATATATGATATTTTATTCTGAAAATTACACCAGAAATACTACAAATTTTACATTATCCAATGCAATTGGACTCACTTAATTTGGATACGCATTGAAGAAGATATCATTGTTTTACCTAGAACACATGTTTGAGACTAGTTAATATGACTAGTCATCTACCCTATCTTACACAAGGTGTATCTACAAAATTCATGACCCAGAAGCTGAAATTTTTATCACAACTACCTTGATACTTTCTATGAATAACCTCCGAGTTTCAGGGTCTGAAACGTCACAGAAATAATTTTATAGTGAAAATTCATCGATGACTAAATTCAGGATGATTCCATAACCCTATCTTACACGGGCTATATCTCTGAAAGTATAAGGCCTAAGGAGATGAAATTTGAACCCCAAGTACCTTGATAAGTCTAATAAATATCCTTCAAGGTTTTCCTTTGGAAATGTCATAGAAAAGAAGTGATATCTAAAATTACAAGGTGTCTCAGATGAAGCAGCGAAACCCCAAGACCTTTAGCTTTGATACCAAATATCAAAATAGCATAAAACAACCTCAGAATAAGTACTCAACACCTTGAAAAAGAGATAATTTCATAAAATAAGCCTATTCAATGGGGAAACCTCCTTATAACCCACATAAATTTACAAATACCGGATGATTCCAAATGAAAAGGTATCATTGGTATATATAGGAGACTAGGAGTTACTATTACAACTAATGGACCCAAGCTGACATAAATAAAATAACAATACTAATGTAATATGCCCCAATTAAGGGGCAATGTCCCAATATTTATGTCTTAACTAAGATGAATCAAGGTATTTACAATTCGTTGGTAATTCCTTATGGTTTGAGTAATGCACCAACTACTTTTATGTGTTTGATGAATGTAGTGTTGTGCCCATTCCTAGATTTATTTTTCATAGTTTTTTTAGATGACATTTTAATACTTAATTCTACTTAGGATGATCCAAATTGGACCATTATATTATTTGTCATATATATCGATATTTTCATAGTGGAAAAATTTGGAGGAATCAACTTGCAAGGTCATTTTAATGGCAAATCCTAGTTTAGAAAATTGGGTTTGAAACCTTCCAAATCCACTTTGAGGAATCAAATGGAATTTTTTGGCATTGAAAATTTCATGGATTTATTTATCACCCCTTGATTCTATTATACACATTGATACCTTTCCAACGGTGCAAAAATTGTGCCAATCGGATCTCATAATGCAAAAGTTATGTCTCTCGCAAGTTGACCTACCATGTTGACCACCATGGTTCGAGTGGATGTCATGTCAACCCCCATTACTCATGCATATGGGGCTAGCCACATATGGAATTTAAAAAATAATCCATAAGGTCCAAAACCTTATAAAAATTGAGGGTTGAGGAAGTCAAAACCCTACCCCTAGATGGCTATCAAGTAATGTTAAATACCAAGCCACTAGGAGGAGAAGGGGTTCCATTCTTTAGAACTGTATTTGTTCCATAGTTGAGTAGAGAACCTAGGAGTGGCATCTTGATATGATAACATAGGAGGAGAAATTATGTTAGGCCACAATGTCAAAGGAAACTCCACAGAGAGTGCCTCTTTCTTTGTACTTGCATTTGAATAAAAGAGAGTAGAGAGACCTCACCTTTTAGCTAGGTTTTCTCCCATATTTGGTTTCCCAAGTTATATCTTGTGTTTATTTTTGGATGGTGTGTGAGTATTTTTTTGTTATTATCTATTTTTCACATTTCATACATTTTAAGCAGTAAACCAGTAATTAAAGAATTCTTATATCTAAAGGAAATTAACCTTTATAGTAAATATTTCAATAATTTATTAGATCTATTGTGATGAATTATCTGGTGGAATATCCACAACAATTAATAGATCATATTGGTATCATATAAGGTTTTCTTGGGGTATTTGTGGAAAGTTGTAGGGATCCAGGAATTGGTTTTAGAAGAAAGCCACATAACCCTAGCCATAGCCAACAATTCTATTCATAACAAACCTCGAGATCCAACAAAGGAAAAATTTATGAGGCTACAAGAGCAAGTCACCAACATATCTCACGATATGTCCCTTCTCATGGTGTCTCTAAAAAGTAAACTCTGACCATTTGGAGAAGTTGGAGGTTCGAACTTAGAGATTAGATCAGACGGAAAACCAGGGGATAATGAAGACCAGGAAAAGGAGTCACAAAAAGAACATGAGGAAGAGTAGTTGAGTTTTGGTACCATAAACCCATCCCATTATTTATTAAATATGGAATAAAAAGTGGACAAAAATCCATACCAAGGTGAAATTGATGCATTAAAATTGAATAATTGGTTGCAACAACTTCAGTGTCCACCATATAGATGAAGAACAAAAGATATCATTTGCTAGATTGAAGTTAGAGGACCATGCTTTAACCTTATGGGAAATCCACATGGAAACACTTAGGCTCGAGGGTGATCCGCTAGTATCTAGGTGGGAGGACTTCAAAACCCTCATCGAGTCCCAATTCTACCTTATCAGGTATGTAGAGGATGAATGGATCCAGTGGCACTACTTCAAGAAAAAACAAGGGTATAGTGTACAGGAGTACACCATTGAGTTTGGATATATGTCCATCATGATGAGTATCTCTCCCAAGAGTCCAGATCTACTCCTCAAGTATTTGGGGGGGTTTTGATCATTTTTTTCTATCAAGGGAAAATGACCAACATTTGAGAGAAAATCTTATGGGGAACAAGAAAGACTCTCCTCGTTTTTATAGAGGTGGTTCTTCTCTCTTGATATATTGTAAGATTATTTGTATGGATCTAGATGAATGAAATGGGTGAGTGCTCAATACAAAACCCCAAAATATCTTCCAACAAAGCTCTCATTTCGCAGATTTATTCATTAAGCACATCATCTTATTCATGGAAATAAAAGTAAATAAATATAACTGAAAGAGATTTGTACAGATTTTGCTTTCGATAGATATTTTTCCTTCCCTTTGAAATGTTGTGAACCCAAAATCAGCTATGAATTTGCAAGATGAAAGAAAAGTAAAATGGACAAGTCATCAAATAACTTTACATGATCACTTCATTACAACTCAAAAACGATTTTGATGGACAATACATTTGAAATCCCATGCTTTAGACTCAAAGTCTAAAAAATCACTAATGTAATGCATCGATATAGTTCTTTGAGGGAGAAATTAATAATATATCCCAAATGAAATAAGTTTAAAAATGTCTAAAACAAGAGGGCTGAAACAACCTCAACAAGATTTCAATGAAAATTACATAAACTGAAATAAATTGCATCTACTTTTTACAAGCAGGGTTTTTTATCTTCTGGACCTGAAATGTCATGGGGAATGTATAGAAGAATATTGAGAGAGTTGGGCATAAAGGAATATGAAGGATAAATTCAAGAATACCGATTCACAAATATTTTGAAAGGCCAAAACTTGCTTCCAACAAAAATACCTCCATAGCAAACTCTCTAACAACCCACTACCAACCTTTGAATCTGCTTCACTTTTCCCTTTTGTAATCTCTTCTTCATCTTCTTGAAAGTATTTTTTAGTTAAGGTTTTATGTGTTCCTTATGCTGCAATTAATTAATCCCTTTGGTAAATATGAGCTTTGATATTCATTCCATCAACTGGGACCCTTAGAAGTTTATAAATTTCTTTAAATAAATTATTTTCCAAAAGTAACTTGTTTCCAAGCCCAAAAATAGTCATGAATGTAATTTTATTTTTAGGGTTTGATAACTTATATTTCATCCATTGAAAGAACTTCCAATGTGTTCTTCATCTCTTTACCTTTCTGATGATCTCTTGTTTTCTCAAGTCAGACATCGGGATCAAACGTTATGAGCTCTAGAAGTTGAAGACTCAGCCACCATTGATCTGTCCTCGTGAAATCTGAGCCTTTGATTTGCAAATTTCACTTTCTCTATCCCACATGTATTGTGAGGGGTTTCTCATGAAATATTTATAAATAAATGTTGTTCCCATATTATTTGTGAATGAATTAGATAAATCCATAGAATTCCCCGCAATTTTTGCACAAAGTATCTTTTGACCACCACATCAACACCCAATCACCATGCCAAGTCATTGTCCAGTCATCTCTATCCATCCATGTGTCATCTAGTGGTAGGTACACCTCATTGCCACATGTCATAATGTGATAGTTCCATGTCATTGCCATGTGTCATCCAGGGATATGTCCACCTTACTACCACATGTCCACATAGAGGAAATAGTTTTAAATGAAATAATTTTAAAAATTAAAAGAAAGGTTGGCAGAGTTATGGGAATGCGGAGTTAGAGGAAGTAGGTGAGGAGATAAAAATCGGTAAAAATGACTATCGTGTTCAATAAATATACTAATTGTAAAAGTGAGTAAAAATAAGATAAGTCATGCAGGTGATAATTCATAATATACTCGCATCCGCAATGGAAGACTTAGTGTAAAAAGGAGTAAAATGTGGTAAGCCATGAAAAATGACTAAGTGTTGGGGAGATAAGTCATAGATTTATGGAGGTCAAAATTGAGGGTCGTGGGATTGCAAGACACAGGAATAAGGGGAAAAGGTAAATGAAGAGGAAGGTTGTCTTGCATCTGCTATGGAAGACTTAGTATAAAAAGGAGTAAAACGTGGTAAGTCGTGAAAAATGACAAAGTGTTGGGGAGACAAGTCATATAGTTATGTGAAAGTATGGAAATGGAAATGAAATATGAAATATGGAAAAAGGAAAATGGAAAATGGATATGGAAAGTGAAAATTGAAATTGAATATAAAAATGGAAATGGAAATGGTTAAGTATGGAAATTGTTAAATGTGAAAATAGTTAAATATGGAAAGTGAGGAAAATGACTAAGTAAAAGAGCATGGGGAGTAAGGAAAAGATTAAGGAAAATGGCTAATTATGGGGTAGTAATATAGAGATGATTGAGGAAATAGAGATGAGTGAGGAAATCGGCATATCTTGGGCATATGAACTTTGTTTTAGATTCTATAAAGTGTTGAGCAGAGCTGAGACATAGGGTTATTTAGTGAGAAGATGGACATAAACAATTTCCTTCTTTTAGTATCTTTTAGTATCTTTTATTTTCCATCTCTTTTTTTTCAAAAGAAACTATCCATTTTATGCTTTCATGATGAGGAACTAGAAAAATTAAGTTGATTGGAAACTTGTTGGGTGTTCACAATCAACAGTTGAATATTATTTGGAACTTTCTAAGTTCAACCAAAAAAAAAATGGTCTCTATTTGATGGGTGAAAACACATCAATAGGGGTCTACATATACATCTATGAAAGTAAGTGATTCATTTAAAGCCAAGGATAGTGGACAAGGCATGTGTACGAGCATAGTATCTAGAAAACATAGGCCACAAGAAAAGGTGGCCAAGTAGTTCCAAGCAAAAAGAGCACCAGGAAGCTTCCAAAGAGGGGAAGAGGAAGTGGAAATGGGAAAAGGATAAGAAGATGGAAACCACTGCACATCATTGTAAGGATCCTATCAACCATTGTAACCATTGTAATATTGATGGGAACACTGAGGAAAAGTGCTAGAAACTACATCCATAGTTGAACCCGAAGAACCTTAAGAAGGATGCAAAGAAAAAGAATCTTCTAGCCATGAATTCGAGAAATCGGGTTAAAATCAGCTTTGATGTGGATGAGAATATTGTTTGCACATCCGTGTTGAAGGAGGTGGATTTGAGTAACCTTCATCACTAGGAAGAGAAGGAGATGACCAAACTCTTCCACATCAAGATCCAGGTCAAGAAGACCAAGATAGATGTTGTATTCAACTATGGTTCATAGGCTAATCTCATAGTAATGGATCTAGTCATCAAGCTTGGATTGGAGGCTTTTGATCATCTTAGCCCATATCCATTGGGATGGGTAAACAAGGATGTAGAGATCAAGGTAACAAAACAATATTAGATTAAATTTGTTGTAAGTGTTTATTTTATTACTAAAGTGGAATTGAACATAGTACCCCTTGACGTATGTGGAGTCGTGTTTGGAAGCCCTTACATGTATATGAGATATGCAATCTTCATACGAAGAGCCAACAAGTAATGACTAATCAAGGATGGGAATTCCTACATCATTGACGCACATAGAGGCAAGTCAAATATCTCATTAGTAAGTGCCAACCAAGTCAAGAAGTTGATTAGTTCTAGTAAGAAATATGTTTTACTTTTCTTAAGAGAAGATCAGATTGAGGATGAGTTGATAAGAGTAAAGGCACCCCTGGAAGGGTGTTCTAAAGAGCATAAACATTAGTTGGAGGATTTTCTACATGTATACAAATGAGTGTTCCAAGAGCCTAAAAGGATTCCACCCAAGAGGGAAGTGGAGCATGAAATATAGTTATTGCTAGAATCCCCATTGTCAAATATTGGGTTGTATATATAGTTCATTCTAGAAGAAAATGAAGTGAAGAATCAGTTGAAACAACGATTGGAGCAATGTGTGATTCTAATAAGAACCTCACCTCATGGGTCACCTATAATAATTGTACCAAGGAAGAATGGGACTTGGTGAATGTGTATCAACTACAGAGCATTGAATAAGATTGCACTGAAAAATCGATACACATTGCCCGGGATCGATGATACGTTAGATCAGTTGCAACACGTAAAATATTTCACCAAGTTGGATCTCAAATCAGGATGCCACCATGTACGCATCAATGAATAATACACCTAGAGTACTTCCTTCAAGACAAGGTAAGGATTGTATGAATGGTTGGTCATGCCATTTGGTTTATGTAATTCACCAACTACATTTCTAAGACTGATGAATGATGTATTACACCCATTTCTATATTCATTTTCTATATTATATTTGGATGATATATCGGTTTATAGTGCCACCTGGGAGGAGCACATATCACATCCCATGCAGGTGTTAGAGACTCTGAAGAAGCACCAACTATTGGCTAACCTCAAGAAATGTGAGTTTTCTAAGCATTTTTTGGTGTATTTGGGGTATGTTATCAGTGGAGAGGAGCTCAAAATAGATCCTGCAAAGATGGAGGTCGTCATGAAATGTTCAGTTCCTACAAATTTCATTAGAGTTAGGATTTTTCGGGGGGCATCATAGTACTTGTGAAATTTCATAGCTTCAGTTAAGCAGTAGTTGCACTGCTCCACACCATAACATCGATTCATAAGAGTTTCCAATGGGGAAAGAATAAACAAAAGGATTTCAATGAGCTGAAAATAAAGATCAATCAAGCACTATTTCTCACATTACCAAACTTGCAAGATCCTTTCAAAGTGGAGATAGATGCAAGTGGGTATGCCATGGGAGAATTTTTTATGCAAGGAGGAAGGTCTGTATGATATCATTCTAAAATATTTCATGGGGAAGTTTTCAACTACCCTATCTATGACAAGGAACTCTATGCCATGGTTCAAGCTATCAAGAAGTGAAATATCTATCTAATGATCAAGGAGAACATCATCCACACAAATCAAAAATTGCTACAGTATTTGCAGTCCTAGAGTAAGCTACAACAAACTAGGCATTACAAGTGGATGGGGTTTTACAACATTTTCATCTAGTCATCAAGTATAAGAAGGGAAACACAAATAGGTTAGCAGAAATTATTTGAATGCCACCCACATCCAATATTAAAGCTTTGGGAACTCTGATGCACATGGATCCTTTTACCCATGATGCATATAGAGAGGCATAAACAGAAGATGATGACTTCAAGGATGTTTTTTAAACAACTACAGGGAAAAATGCATATAGAATAAGGTGACATCAAGGTTGAATATCATTTCTAGAATTGGTTACTCGACAAGCTCGATAATCTCTGTGTCCCTAAAGGTGAATGATTGCAGCTTATCAGAGAGGCTCACACCTCAAAAGTTGTGGGACATTTTGATGTTGGGAAGATAGTTGCCAACTTATAGAGGTATTTGTACTAGCCTAGAATGCAAGAATATGTAGCACAGTATATTAGAGGATGTATAATTCGTTGTAATAGCAAGCTCAAAGAGGAAGCAAGGTCTATACTATCCCTTACTTGTACCCACTCGACCTTGAGAAAGAATTTCCATGGATTTTGTGGGAGTTTTACGAACAAAAAGGAAGGGACACGACTATCTATTTGTTGTAGTTGATAGGTTTAGCAAAATGTGCATTTTCATTCCTTATAAAAAGACCTTCAAAAGACAAGAAGCAATAAACATGTTCTTTGAATAGGTCTTGGTGCACTTTTGGATGCCAAGGAGAAACATATCAAACAAAAATACCATATTTCTCGGTACATTTTGGACTACATTGTGGGAGAAGATGGACACTAAGTTGAAGAGATCTACAACATTCCATCCACAGACAAATGGGCAGACAGAAGTAGTCAACAAGACTTTGGTGCAACTTTTGAAGGGTTATAATCAAAATCATCCAAATACCTGGGATGAAAATCTTATCTACATACAACACTCTTATAATAGAGCATTCCACACTTCTATTGGTAAGTCACCTTTTTTAAATTGCTTTAGGTATTTTCCACCTTCAGCCTTGGATGTTGTATATTGACAACAAGGAGGAGTGAGGAAGGACCTCATAGGAGATGCATTGGGAAAAGAAAAATGTGTTGAGAAGATTAGGAAAATCCATTTTCAAGTATAGGAGATGTTGAAGAAGTCACAAGAAAAATACAAGGCCAAACATGATCAACACATAATCGAGAAGTCATTCAAAGTGGGAGATAGGCGTTGGTTATAGTTGAATAGTGAAATACTACATGGTTCTAGTAATAATATCAACGCTTTGTAGAACATAAACTTTGAGATATTGGAGAAGGTAGGAGATAACACATACATACTCATTCTACCCCCATAGATGCACATTTACTCAATAGTGAATGTGGAGAATCTCTAAACCTACGACTCTTCCATGTTGCATCAGGATTAGGATAAGGTCCTATCTTCCATAGAGGACTTACCACAATATTTTCAGGTAGAGTTGGAAGAGGACATGGTATTTCATAAGCAGTCTAGGACTACAAGCCGGGGGCAGTGTGACCTTTGGAAAATTAGGTTGAAAGGACAACTTCCAAGCAAAGCAAAGTAGTACTCTAGGGAGAAGGCAGAGAAAAAATTACCTCACCTCATATAGTAAATATTTTGGGGACCAAAAACCTCCCTAAATGGGGAGGTATGATCCATATTAGATCATTATATTATTTTTCATCTATCTCGATGCTTTCAGAGTGGAAAAAATTGGAGGAATTATCTTGCAAGGTCATTTTAATGGTAGGTCCCAATTTGGAAATTAGGGTTTGAAACCTTGTGAATCCATTTTGAGGGATAAAACGACATTTTTTGGGGTCAAATCTTTCCAATATTTAGCTCAAACTCCTTGATGTTATTCTACACATCGATACATTTCCAACAATGCAAAAATCGGGTCAATCAAAGCTCATATGCAAAATTTATGCTTCCTGCAAGTTAACCTACCATGTTGACCATCATGGTACGAGTGGATGCCATGTCAGCCCCCATTACTCACACAWATGAGGCTATCCATGTATGGACTTTAAAGAATATTCTAGAAGGTCCAAAACCTTATCAAAAATGAGGCTTGAGGAAGTCAAAACCCTACCCCTAGATGGTTATCGRGTGATGTTAAATACCGGGCCACTAGAAGGAGAAGGGGTTCCATTCTTTAGCACTGTATTCGTTTCGTAGTTGAGAAAAGAAACTAGGAGTGGTATTTTGAGAGCATAACAGAGGAGATATTCTATAGTATCCATATAGGCCACAATGTCAAATGCAACTCCACATAGAGTGCCTCTTTTTGTGTACTTGCATTTGATGAAAATAGAGTAGTGTGACCTCACCTTCTAGTTGGGTTTTCTCTCGTATTGGGTTTCCCAGGTTATATCTTGTGTTTATTTGTGCATGGTGTGTGATTATTTATTTATATTCTCTATTTTTTCCATTTTATCTATTTCATACATTTTAAGTTGAAAAAAGTAATTAAAGAATTCTGAGATTTAAAGGAAATTAACCTTCACAGTAAATATTTTAATATTTTATTAGATCTGTTGTGATGAATTGTCCAGTGGAATATCCATGGAAGTTTATATATCACAGGAGGAGCATGTGTTGCATATGAAGCAAGTTTTAGAGACATTAAGGAAACATTAGTTGCTAACAAACATAAAGAAGTATGAGTTTGGAAAGTAACTCTTGGTGTACTTGGGGCATGTGATTGGTTGAGTTGAGTTAAAGATTGATCCTACAAAGATAGAGGCAATACTTAATTCCCACTCCTACTAATGTTAGAGTTAAGAATTGTGTGAGAGCTATCCAATATTTAAGAAATTTCATGATATCATTTTCAACTACGGCATCACCACTTAATGCTATAAGAACTAGTAGTAAGAGTTTTCAATGGGGTAAGAATCAATGGACATCATTTAAAGAAATTAAACAAAATATTAGTCAATCTCTAGTCTTAATGCTACCTAACATATAGAAGTCTTTGGAATAGAAACTAATTCTAGTGGGTATGTTATGGTAGAAGTTTTGATGTATGGGGGAAATATCGGTATGTTATCATTCAGAGTTGTTTCATGGAGCAGTACCAAACCACCCTACTTATGACAAAGAGATTTATGCCTTCGTTCAAGCAATAAAGAAGTGGAAGAACTATCTATTGGTAAAGCACACTATCAAGCATATTGATCACCAACCTCTATAATACTTGTAGACTCATAGTAATATCCAACAAGTATGATATTATAAATGGATGGGTTTTCTACAACAATTTCATCTAGTGATTAAATATAAGACGGGCACAACCAACAAGTTGGTTGATTTTCTATCCAGGTCACGGGCACCAAAAATTATATCCTTGGTAGCCACTATGCACATGCAACCATTTTCCCATGAAGCATATAGAGAGGAGCATGTAGAAGAGGATTACTTCAACGGGGTGTATCAACAACTGCAATGAAAAAAAGAAAAAAATATTTTTTTTATTTACATCTTTGAGATGGGTTACTCTATAATTTGGGGAAGCTTTGTGTACTAAAGGAACAAAGAGTACAACTAATAAGGGAGACTCACACCTCCAAGGTTGGTGGTCATTTTTGGTGTTGGGAAGATCACAGCTAGTCATTTTTGGTGTCAAGAATACCATGGACAACTTGAAAAGGTATGTGTTTTGGCCCAAGATGCAATAATAAGTAGCTAGATTTATCAGATGTTGTATTTTATGTTGTATTGGAAAGCCTATTAATGAGAAGCAAGGACTATATAGCACACTTCCAATCCCTACAAGGATATGGGAAATAATATTTGTGGACTTTGTTTTGGGTTTATCAAGGACAAGAAGAGTGTATGACACCTTGTGTGGTATTAGACAAGTTTATCAAGATGTGTGTTTTGATGGATTGAAACAAGAAGCCTTAAGTTTTTTCTTTGAAAGGGTCTAAGTGCACTTTGGGATTAAAAAGGGCATCATTTATAATAGAGATACTAGATTCCTTAGCATATTTTGGACTTAATTGTTGGAGAATTTGGATACTAAACTAAAGAGATCCACTGCCTTTCACCCACAAACTAAAGGAGTTGGGATGAAGATTTGGTTACAATTAGAAGCATCCAAGAAGCTGGGATGAAGATTGCATTCACATAGAATATTCTTATAATAGAGATGGACACACATCCACTCGTAAGTCTTCTTTGCAAATTTGTTTTGGATATTTGTCACCATCACCATTATATATAGATATATGGTAGTTTGAACCAAAGGAAACAACCCTAAGTGATGCATTAAATCTAGAAATTTTCATAGATAAGATAAGTCAAATACACTTAGAGTTTCAAGAGAAATGGAATAAATCTCAAGAGATACCATATATGATAAACATAAGAATGAATATACTTTCCAAGTAGGAAACAAAATTTGGTTACACCTTAATAAGAAAAGTTTATAGGGACATGTTGACATGGTCTGTGTGACCTTAATCAATAGTATATGTTACCCCCGTTGAGAGGTCCCAATTAGACCTCACGCCATTTGGAATAGGGAACCCATCTAGATTCTATCTCGATGGCCATTACTAGTTTTGGGGTTTACCAGTTGTGGCTCGGTCCACCAGTGATGGTTTATAAGCTAAAGAGTGAAATGAAACTAACCTAAGATTCAAATGCATGTGCCTAGATGTAACTAAAGGTAACCAGAAAGAAAACAAAGAACCAAACATGCCCCTATCAATGACCTAAGATATAGTTCACACATAGAAAAAACAAGAATATGGGTAAACGATTGCAAACCCAGAATAGTCTAGTATTGAAACAATCATTTATTGACTATATGTTCACATATTTGGACAAATATTTTCTAAAGAATAGAATAAATATGCAACAGACACACATAAGAATAGTCTACAATGTGAAATACATTCTTACACAACTCCAGTGTTGAGGAAAAAGTAGCAGAACAGTCAACAACAAGTGCAACACAAGAATCCAAGTTCTCCAGAAAATATCTTGATCGGTACATAAAAGATCCAATAGCCAAAAGCCACTAATTAGAGTACAGTCACTTTATTTATTGAAATTCACCCTTACTATTGGCCTTTCACCTTCCTAATTCTTGGCCTTATGTTTGAAAACTTTTTGTCCCTATCCTTTAAGTAATGATGACGAAATACTTACAACAGAAATGTTCATAATTCACTATCTCCTACATCATGTGCATTCTCATTTTGAATTTGGTTTTTAGTGCTTGTGGACCATCAAGGACTTTGGCCCTAGTTTGCCTTATACAATGTGGTCAATGATTTGCACACCATGGGTTTCTTTCTCCTCTTTGCTTGGGACTTACCTACCATGATTTTTACTTCATCCTTTTCCATTTGAACTTGATTCTTGTTTGTTGATTTTTTTTCATGCGTTTGTGTCTTGTCATTCGATGTAGATAACATTTGTGGAGACATTGTTATGTAATAGTGGATCCTCCTTGTCCTGATGTATAGAATCTGTGTTTTTGTAGCCCGCTTCTACATACATTATGTATTCAAATTATTGAGTATGATCCTCTTTCATTATTGGTATGTGGGAGCCATTTATCAAAAAATACATGAGTTGCCATTATAAAACTTCAAAACATACTTAAAAAGGGTGCATTTAAACATAATTAATTCAATGGCAGTTGAGTAGAAAGTTCAGATATACTTCCCTAAGTTTAATACATGGTCCTTCTAATGATGATTTTACAGACATCATCATTGAAATTTTGTTTTATCCAGTTCCTAGGTTATTGTCTCTGCACCATTCTTAAAATTTGAAAATATGGTACGAGTGGTGAGGAATATCCTAAAAAATATAACATAGAATTTGTAGTGAGACCTTTCCAATAGTATAAGGAGCGTGCAAAGAAGATCTCGAGATCAAAATTTATGGCAAAAACAAAACTAGGAGCTAGGTTTTGCTCGGAGCACTATGTTGCACTCCCAATAAATTCTAGGGTAATATGCCCTAAGTCTCTTGGCGTGCCCACCAATGCTTTCATTCTCTTCCACACTTCAAAAATATTGGTTGGAATTTGGCATTATGATTTCTTTGTATGTGCCTCTAGGAATTGGGTCTTAATCTTTTTTTATTTGTGGGTCAATATATAAAAAGAATGAATTGTCGACGTTTCAGATCCAAATCACAACATGACCTTCTTTCACAGGAAATTCAGAGCTCGTCTTTCTCGAAATCACATCTCTGAAATCACTTCAGTTGATGGTACAGTCTCCAAAGGTTTTGCACAAATAAAGGCAGCAACTGAAAACCATTTTCAGAATCTCTACACAGAGGATGGAATAGGAAATGAAGGGGTCTTCGCCGACTTCCTTTCCCAAATGCCTCATCTTGTCAGTAATGAGATCAACACAAGTCTCTTGAAGCCTTTCACTGAGGAGGAAATCAACAAAGTTGTTTGGAACATGAAATCAGACAAAGCCCCGAGCCCTGATGGATTTTCCATACACTTCTACAAAGCTTGCTGGACAATTATCAAACCAGATTTACTAAGAATGGTTAAATCTTTCCAGCAAAAGGCCAAGGTGGTAGGCAGCACCAACTCCACATTCCTCTCCTTAATCCCCAAAGAAATCAACCCGACTTGTTTTGACAGATTCAGACCTATCTCATTGTGCAATGCTTCCTATAAAATCCTCTCAAAGCTACTAGCAAATAGACTAAAACCCCTGCTGGGACAGCTCATTTTCCACTCCCAAGGGGGTTTTGTCAAAGGAAGGCATATTTTGGATAATGTGATTCTTGGACAAGAAGCCATTCATTTAAGCCACCATAGGAAGGAGTAAGGAAATCTTATCAAGCTTGACATGGCCAACGCCTTCGATTGGGTCAAGCGATATTTTCTGTACAAAGTGTTTCTCGCTTACGGCTTCAGCCCAGAATTTGTAAATCTGATCAAAGCCTGCATTGATAAGCCCTGGATCGCCCCCCTAGTTAATGGTTGGTCTGCTAAATACTTTCAAGCTTCAAGAGGGATAAGGCAAGGTTGCCCGCTATCCCCCTTCCTATACATTCTAATGGCAGACTCCCTGAGTAGAAAACTGATAGTGGAAAGGAACGTTGGGGAAATCTCAGGCATTCGACCGACGAAAGGAACAAAACCAATCAACCATGCTCTGTTTGTTGATGATTCCCTTATGTTGGGAGGAGCTTCCATCTGGATAGCAAGGGCTTTCAATGAGATAATTCAAAATTTATGTTGCATCTCTGGAGCGTTGGTCAACAAGAGAAAGAGTATTGTGTATGGCTGGAACACGAACGAGCAAACCATTTCCAGAATTTCTCACATCTTGGGCTTCAAATGATTTGCTTCCTGGGACAAAATCAAGTACCTCGGTCTTCCTCTAATGCTAGGAGAAAACAAACCCTTGCTATGGATGGAAGTCATTAGCAAATTCAAATCTAAAATTGTATCCTGGGGAGGACAATGGCTTAACACTATTGGAAAACTGATTCTCATTAAAGAAGTCTTGACTTCTCTCCCCTTATATCAGGCCTCCTTTCTTCTTGCTCCAAAGGAAATCACAAAGCAGATCTCGAAGCTAATCAGAGATTTCCTTTGGAGAGGAGGAAAAGGAAATCAGAGAAAGTTCCACTTAGTCAGTTGGGCCATAGCAAAACACCCGAAGAATGAAGGAGGACTCCAAATAAGAGACCCTAGCCTGGCCAACATCATCTTAGGAGGTAAAATCCTTTGGCAAATGTACTCCAACAGAAGTCACCCTGTCAACCTACTCCTCCAGAAGAAGTACCTCAAAGGAACTTCTTTGAGAAATTTTCAGAGTGACAACACCCCCAAAGGAACCCCGCTCTGGAAACTCTGCAGAAAAGGCCTTGAATTCTTTAAAAAACAATTGTTCAGAGTCCCCGAGAATGGTAAAAGAACTCTGCTTTGAACTAATAGCATAATGGGAAAACCGCCTTTGGAAAATGTAGTAGAACTATCAGAAATTCGTGAGTGGCTCTCTCAGCTCGGGCTCAAAATTTTAGCATACATCTCAGCATGGGATCATGACGGATTATGGATGGATTAGGTATTCCCAGATCTGCCAGCGCACCTTCTACACCAGAAAAACCTCCTCCTCGAATCATTGATCGAGTCTGCTCCTGTAAGCCTTCATGAGGTCGATTGTTGGAGATGGGGGAAGACAGGAATATGCACAGTCGCCCAAGGACATGTCTCCCTACAAGTCCAACGACCTCCTCTACTCAAGCCTACAATCTTGAATCGAGTCTGGGACAGCGACGACCTTCCAAAAATCAATTTCTACCTAGGTGCTTCTCCACAGGCACGTGTTGATTGGAGAAAACCTCGAAAAACGGGGCATCTATGGACCACACAGATGCATCTTATGCAAAATGACTATGGAAAATTTAGACCACCTCTTCGTGGATTTCCCATTTTCCCAATCAGTTTGGACGCACGCGTTGCAAGGACTCCAGGTGATTACACCCACTCAAATTGCAGTCAATACTCTTTTTGAATATTGGCAAGACCGATATCCAAGAGCGTTAAATATTACACTTCCTCTTCAATTATAATCCAGATTTTTTGTCCTGAAAATAGATCCTGATCTGAATCTGAAACGTCGACAATTCATTTGCAACATTGTAATTCTTCCGAACATTACTGAAAATCCTCACCACAAAAATCTCACTAATCATATAAAATGAAGTCGAAAAGGTTTAAGGGGCCGACATGTATCACTTGGAGGAATGTTTTTAGAGTGCCAATGTAATATTTTGGTTTTGCCGATATATCAATGGTCGAATGCCTTTAGGAGGTCGATACATATTGGAGGTCGGGTGACTTTGGGAGGCCGACGCATAGTGATAATTGGTATAAATTTTAATGGTGGTCGAAAGGTAAGAGGAGCTCCTCATGCCACCTCACATTTTTTCTTATATGCATTTTTCACGTTTGTCCTTATATGCCCTTTTCACATACGTGTATCATCACCTTTTTTAAAACATTACTTTAACCTTTAAGAAGAAACCAACCATATTTTGTATGTTTACCATTTATGCCTTGTATTGCCGCTCGAAGGGCTTACCATTTATGCCTTGTATCAGCGCTCGAAGGATATTTCATGCCTTGTTTCGATGTTGGAATGACATAAGATGGCCAATGTGTAGGGGATTAAGAAGGATTACAATCTTTAAGGAGCGTTGATATGTCGGGGAGTAAGAAGGATTATAATTTTTAAGGAATGTTGATATAAGAAGAGTGGGGCAATTACCCGGATCGAGTGCCGAAGGTGAGATTACATGGGCAGTCTAGCCCCCAAGGAAACTATCCACATGTCCTCCACACGCCCATTTAATGTACAGTTGGTTTCTCCCTACATCGTCCCCCCTTATGTTTGTGTTTACTATGATGCTCTATAACCCAGTGGCTTCCTCCCTTTGTGTTGGGATCATTCCTCTCTGCTATGCTTATTCCTCCATGCTTTTTGGGATCTGGGAGACTTATTGATAATTATGGAAACTCATGGCCTATATACAGGAACTTTCCAGATTTGTTCCAGCTTTATGCATGTCTTTGGAATTTATCGGCCCCCTCCTTGGTCATACTTTTGGTTTTTCTCTCCGCTAGCTTCTGACTCTTTGCATCTAGCTCTACGCCCTATTCTTTTTCATGTCACTTCTGACCTCATCGCCTCTCCTTGTCTTATCATTCTCTTATGCTCTCCCCTTCTACATCTATGTATGGTGTGTGGGGTTTCCTATCGATGCTTATGAGGCATTCGCAACAAGCTACTGGTCTCCAAGGTCTCCTCGAAAGTTGAAGATGTTTCTACTGACTACCAGGTCCATACCCCCCCCAAGATATAGGTTTAAATTGATCTTGCATAGATAGATGTGCGGGTTCTCAGGCGCTTCATTCCAAATTGGGAGGTTGATGAGAATATTTTCCCTTGGATTCTTGACCTTGGTTCCTCGTGGGTCAGAGAATCCAAATATTATGGAATAGTCAAACTTTAATGGCACATCAAGATGCTCACGGGAAAAGTGTTTCTTGAGAGAAATGAAGCCCATCAAGAGATTCTCCTTCAACTCGACAACGTGCAACTCCAAATCAAGCTCGTGGACCGCAAGATCAACTAGATTGCTAGGAAAATCATCAATATGGACTTCACCAAACAAAACTACCCTCAACTCCAGGTTCCAAAAGTTGACGACGATTCTCCCTTGGTCTAATTTCACTCATGATACTGATTTTTTTTTTTTTTTTAATTTTAGAGATCAGGGAGTTGTAGCCCTACCTTAATCTAGTAATCAACATGATAGAGAAATACTTTTTAGACTTCTCTATGTTAGTTTTAGTTTTAAACATATCATGTTTTGTGGTTTCAATTCAAATTGGTTTCTCAAGACTATGAAGCTTGATAAAGTGAATTTTTGTCGTTGATTTGGTTTTCCAGTAACAGACCAACAACATATAAAATATATAATTTCTTTTGTAGTTAATACAAAGTAGCACGGATAGTTTAAAAAAAAAGAGTGGGGAAATGGGTAAATAAAATAATGGTTAAGGAGGGGGTCGAATGGTTTGAAAGGGATTCCCCTTCCCACCTCATTTTGTCTTTATATGTTTCAATAACCCGACCTACTTAACCATACGTGCATCATCCCTCCCTTTAAAACATTAAAATATTTTAATCCTTAAAATATTATTCCCTTCAAACATTTTGTAAATATAACATTGTGTATAGGTTGTGGGAATAAATAGGATGGTCGATATGTATCGACACCCAAATGAGATAGAATCACTGATATGTATCGATGCCCGAATGAAATAGAAGGGGCGATATTTAAGAGGAAGAAGGGGTGAATGAGAGCTAGTGTAGGGTCGACAAATGGTTTAAGGGGTTATTTTATTTTATTTTTTATTTTGGTGTGATGAGTCGAGGAGGGTTTTGGTGTAACTCAGTATAAGTTAGAAAATCCATAACTTGTTCATATATGTATGATTGAGATGTCGTTTTTTGCAATGTAGAGAGAATAGGAAAAGGTTTTCAGTGAGAGGACTTACAACTTCTTTAAAGTATTTTAACGATTTCATGATTAATGAGGTTCACTTGATAGGAAATCCTTGGTGATCGTTTTGGCACTTATGGACCTCAGATTTTTATTCCATTGGTGGCATTCAATTTGTAATCCCACAAAACCTACAGTAGGCCTATTTCTGAGGTGAAAATTTCACTTTGGCCAATACCAAAAATTATTAGCAAAAATATTGTTTAATGGAAGTTTGGGCCCCTTTCTTGCCATTTCTTTACCTAAATTCAATTTTGTCGATTCATTTGACATCTGTGTTATATAGGATTTCAATATATCCATTGAAATTGAGTTCATCCATCAATAAATGAGAGACATAATCTTGTGAAAACAGCCAATTGACGTTTAGAGCACTTGATATTGAGTATTTTCCAGGAGTACCAATTCTTTTCTAAGAAGCAATTCAGAGCCATTCTATGTCTTATGGATGTTGCAATCAACCCAGGTAACAATATATGGCACTTTCACGGCCAAGGTTATTCAAAGAACCAAAAGATGCAAAACACGTGTCGATATGACCTGCACAATAAAGATTGCTTGCAACACAAACAAACTTGATACGACTATTGTCACACTCAATTATGACTACAACATGACATAACTCAAAACAATAGGCAAATAGACATAAGTAATCCATTTAACTAGCAAATGCTCAAAAGATAAAAATCAAGAGAACCTAGCTAATGGGCGCGACGATCAAAAGATTTGAGTTTAAAATTAGGAGGAGCCGCAAGATAGTGGGCTATGGGAAGGTGTTGAGGCCTCAAAAATTGGCAACACACTAGATGAAACCATAATATAATCTTCCATGGATTATGAGCATAAAATGCAGAGGGGCGTGTTCTTACTTTCAGGGTCATTCTGGAATAAGTGTGCAGCAAGTGTTTGAAATATTTCATCATGGTGGGTTCACTAGTGATGCTTGCATGTCAGCTAGTGTAGCTCATTTGTTGTAATAAGAGGGTGAATAATGATGAGATTTATTTCCTTAAACTATTTTGAAAATCATGGTTGACATTTTCATCATAGGGTCGATATATGTTTGAGATATAAAACATTTTCACTAGGTGCATATATATTATCCATCGGGTCCATATCCCCAATAGAGTCACCACGACGTTGCATACCTTGCTCCACTACCAACGAGTGTCCACAACCTCAGTGGATATATTTTCATGTCCCTTGATCTAATTGAGATTTCTTTCCTGGTCCTTCCCGGTTTATTTAATATATGATTAGCATCTGATGGATGGGAAAAGTGGTCGCCTTATTTCTTTTTATTTTCATTTACTTTATTCTGATAGGGGATGACTGCCAGCTATTGGGAATTTTCTTGTATATTTGTTGTTCTTGGATAAATAAAATTATCCCTTTTGATTTTCATCCTTTATACTTTGACATTTCACCCTTCACCCGAGTAGATGCTTAGTGTGTGGATGGTTCCCATGTTACATTAGATCTACTCACTAGCCTGCATGCAAGGATAATCATTGATTATCCACTTTGTTAGGTCATGGTCCAATAACTATCACAATATTCCAAAGAATCCTTGATTTATCTTCAATAGGTCCCTTTAGTTCAACTCATAAACCAGGAAAGACATGTAGACTACTTGAAGCTTGGTTTATGTGCATGGTGTTTCCTATATGAGATACTGTAGTTGAGAAACATGTATATCATCAAACACAATCAAGGATTCCAAAGCATGTGAATTGGAAGAATAGGTAGTCCTCAAGGGACGAAACAATGTGAAATAAAACCTTGCATTCACATTCAAAATCAAAAGAGGAAGCTTAGTTTGACACCTGATACAACTGAAAAATGAAACATTTGATAAATGATGGGTACAGATAGTTAGTAAACAAGGAAAATATTATGAAAGAGAAAGCATGAATGTCAATGTTGCAAGTGGCTTTAAAATATTTATGCATCACAACAAAACACATAATTTTGTAGCCTCTTGAAAAGATTAATCCCTGTGAAAGACTAGACTCATGGCACTTTGTCTAAATGGTCTTGGTGCTAGGTTGTATGAGAATTAAATCTCACATTTTGTTTCTTGAATCTTGTCAACTCATCCTTGTGGCCTTGTGCTTCAAGATTTAAGAGACTATAAAAAGCTTCATTTTCTAATTCTTTAACGACTTTGCTCTAGTTTGCAATATCCTAAGGTTTTTAGAATCTGTGCTCACTCTCTAACTCTCCAAGTCCTGAAACTTATTCTGAAGCATGAACATGCCCACGTCATCATTAGTTTGAATCAAGCACATGAGACATCAACTGGGAACGTGTACCTACATAGGAAAATCATTCAAGATATAAGATTGATTTTAACCAAAATTTTCAGAAATGAAAGGGTTCAATATAATCATGTGCAGAGAATTGAGAGCAGAATCCAAAAAACAGATATGTGAGTAATGTTTCTAGGTGTTGTGTCCTATGGTCATGTCAAATTTTTTGAAGCCTTTTCTTTTCTCAAGTTGTGTCTTCCTCTTCAGATGAGAAAAATCTTCAATGATTGAGGTCTGCACACAAACATTTACAAAATAAGACTATGATAAGCGAAACATGATATGTTAAATACCATCAATAAAACCAGTGACCAACTATATGAATTGCTCTATTAACTATTTTGAAACAAAAAATTTATATCCTTAAACTAAACAATCCTTCCAAGTTTAGCTAGTGATGAGTTGTGTTTTTACCATAATTCTCCACCATCTTTACCTTGTTTTTAAATCTTTTTTTCTTACCCATAACCATCTATTTATCCCTTTTGACGCTTAAACGTTGAATCTAGGCTCGAGGTGTTTTTCCATTACATTTATTAGTATTTCATTAGATTTTTGGTTAACATTAGGGGAATTAGTGTATTTTTCATTTACTTTTAATTAATGACTTACTTGTGGATAAGTTGTTACAGGTCATATGCTACAAATCAGAATGATATAAGGCCATAGGTTCATATGCTATGGATCCATGAACTACAACTGCCACATAACTATTGTTACGGATACATGATATCCTATTCTTTGTACCTTCATTTTTTATGGATCTATGAATCATGGTCGTTGTACATCATTTGCCATGGATCCAAGTCATTATTGTTGCAAAACCATAAGCTACAACTACAGGTTTCTCATAAGCTCAGATAGTTGTTACTGCTATCACAATAGCACGCACAGAATATTCTACTCAACAATTAATGGTCATCAGATAGTTGTGTTGTTTACCTATATTTCAGCAATAAGTTTTTTTCTTGCAAGCCACAAATCTAAAGGGGAGAACAATAATCAAGCAACCAATTTGGAAATGGGTTGATTAAATATTCCAAGAAATAGCACGTAGCCTGTTGCCAACAATTAAGCACAAGCTCTAGACACCAGCAACACTACCATTAATGCATAGTTGTTGAATATTCTTTGTTCACGTTTAAATTGGTGGTTAGAAGATGCCCAAAGTATCCAATCGATAAATTAGCAAAGAATCCATGAATTCAATGCTACATCCACTTAGGGAAGACAGTAAAAGATAAAATTCACAATTTTAATTGTTAGAGGGGGGATTTCTAGAAACCCACTTGTGAAAATCCATTTTTCCACATACCAGTGAGTTCCATATTTGTTTAGGTAGCTACGACTCATGTGAATTGGTCAATAATATATTTCTACAACTACCTCATAACCAAACTTTCCCTGGCCACTTGAATAACAGTTGTAACAACATTCCATACAAATTTTCCCATCTTCATGGCTCAACAAATGCATTTATGGGTAGCAATAATCCTAGATCTATATTTAGATCATTGTTATTTTTGTTTCAAGCAAGTTCATGTATAAAAGAGACTAAGATCTACGTTCTTAGGGGAAGACGCTTAGAGCACACAGTCCAAGCTATCATGGCATAGTGTAAAACTTGCAGAGATTTGTAATATCCTCACTAATGTTTTTGGAGTTTTATCTTAGTTGTAGTGCAGAAGTTTCGTCAAACACTTTGTTGTTTTTGGTATTCTTGGATGTTTGCTAATGTAGAAATGTAATAACATTTTTATTGCTTCCCTTTTTTTCAATATATATGATACCCAGAATGTGGAACAACAAACAATAATGACAAATACCCAGTTTTGTTATGATTCACTATATGGCATCAATACATGAAACTCAAAAGCAAATGTTGTATGAACAATTTGTGATAGCCATCTCACCATAAACAATCAACAAACATAACAGTAAATAAGAGGTAAAGAACCTGTTATATATTTATGTAGACAATCATTACAAATTTTGAGTGAATGAGGTTGTGAACAGCTGCAAGGGTGTTCACACTTCCAACATTTTTTTCCCACAACAGGAGTTGTCTATGTTGGAAAAGGAGTGTGCCCAGCTATTGAGAATTCATCCACCAATCAACAAGTCGACCATACTTCCCACTCAGCCACAAGAGTAGAACACGACCCAATACTTAAGGAGAATACACCTAGATCTGAGATGGTCCACTCAAAAAGAGAAATAAATGTTGTCCAAGCAGAGAATATGACCCAACAACAAGGAAACATGGTATGGGTAAATAACTCAGCCTCTATAGAAGAAAGCAACCCAAAAACTCAACCCCTATACTCATAAAAATCTCCCTCCTTAGGCCATAATTTGTTCCCCAAAGAGCTCGAACTCCAGTCACAAGAATGTTTCCCACAATCACCAAGATGCAGTCTCAAGGTAGCTTGACCTCCAAAAACCCCAAATTGACCTCTTCAAGCAAGAAACTCAACCATCAAACTACCAAACTCAGCCACACTGAAGCACAATGGAAAAATCTTTGTGATCTCGTCCCCAAAATGACTAACTAGGGTGGATGGTCTCACCACCGAATCCAATCCCTGAAACTTTCTCATGTGGTTTTTGTCCCAAGAGTTCCAAAGCCACAATGATCTCTCTCAATGAGAAATTAGAAAATGCCAATGCAAGAATAAGAGAGGGTGCCCTCTTTTTCACCTTTTATTCTTCCATTCACCTTTTTGTGACATTTTTACCTTTTAATAAGTTTAAGTGACACTTCATATTCTCAAAGTCACTTAGGCACCTTTTTTAAACCACTTATCGAATGTCCCTTTTTAAATTACTTTAATTCCTGCTCTAACGACATTAGTAAAGTAGTTAATTCCATTTTTACTTCCCTGACTATGGCCCATGGGAATTACTTAGGCCATTTCGTCAATTCTCCTAGAGGACTCATTTGGAAGGGGGCATTACAGTCCTCCCTTCTCGAGATTTATTGTGCTCAAGCAACTGCAAATTCGGATGCTGCAAGATCTGATCACTTTCCCACATGGAATCCTCTGTTGGTAGGTCTCGTCGTCTGATGAGGTATTCCTGAATCACCTTGTTATGCAATATGATCTCTTGAACCTCCAATACCTCCTCAGAAACAAATACTAGCTACCCCTCCTCATCCAATGGAGGTATCTCTACCAAAGTAGTGACTTGTTGTCCCAATGCCTTTTTGAGACATGAGACATGAAACACATTATGAATTTTTCTTCCCTTTGGAAACTCCAGTTCATAATCCGCTTCACCAATTCTTTGAACCACCCAGTAAGGCCCACAGAAACATGGCTTAAGCTTCTTTGCACAACTCTTCTTTAGTGAATACTATCGGTATGGCTATAGCCTCAAGAAAACCAAGTCTCCCACCTCGAAATTGCGCTCGACCCTTCCAAATCAGTCCTCTAGGAGAATTGACGAAATGGCCTAAGTAGTTCCCATGGGCCATAATCAAGGAAGTAAAAAGGGAATTAACTACTTTACTAATTCCATCGAAGCAATAATTAAAGTAATTTAAAGAGGGACATTGAGTAAGTGGTTTTAAAAATGTGCCTAAGTGACTTTGACAATATGAAGTGTCACTTAAAATTATTAAAAGGTAAAAAGGTCACAAAAAGGTGAATGGAAGAATAAAAGGGGAAAAATAGGGCGCCCTCTCTCATTATTTCATTGGTATTTTCTAATTTCTCATTGAGAGAGCTCATTGTGGCTTTGGAACTCTTGGGACAGAAACCCTAGGAGGAATTTTCAGGGATTAGCTTCGGTGGTGAGACCATCCACCCTCGTTAGTCATTTTAGGGAGGAGATCACAAAGATTTCTCCATTGTGCTTCAGTGTGGCTGTGTTTGGTAGTTTGATGGATAAGTTTATTGCTTGAAGAGGTCGATTTGGGGTTTGTGGAGGTCAAGCTACCTTGAGACTACATCTTGTTGATTATGGGCAGCATTTCTTGTGACTAGAGGTCGAGCTCTTTGGGGAACGAATTGTGGACTGAGGAGGGCGATTTTTATGAGTATAGGGGCTAATTTTTTGGGCCGTTTTCTTCTATAGAGGCCAATTTATTTACCCATATTGAGTTTCCTTGCTCATTGCTCTGCTCTAATTCAACCTCTTCATCCTCATTACTATCTGAATGCATCTCTATCTAGTGAACCTTTCCTTTACCCATGCATCTATGGCCCAGTGCCTGAGGTTCTTTGCAGCTAAAGTAGAGATTTTTTTTCTCAAATCATTATGAGTTGCCTCATCTAACCTCTCCTTACCTCTCCCTTATTTCACTGGAGGTTTCTTATCTTTACCTTTCTGTGGAATGAATAGTTTAGAGAATTCTCTTTCTTTGGGACTGCACCCTCCATGTCCCGTGCCCTGACGATAGCATCATGTAATGTCTTTGGTTTGAAATCCTTCACCCAACCACGAAGTGGTTCAGATAGACCCTCAATAAATAACATCACCAATCTTGGCTTAGAGATATCAGTCATAGTGACTTCAAGCCTCTGAAAATTTGTGATGTAGGCATCCAGTGTTCCCTCCTACTTGATCTTTGCCAACTCCCTAAAATGTAGCTCAGGGTCCTTATTATCAAACCTCTCCATTAAATTCTGAGTGAATTCCAAATAGGAGGTGATAGTAGCATGTCCCAGAGTGACCAACCTATGGTACCACCACTCGTGGGCTTATCCATCAAGGTGCAGAGTAGTGAATTTAATCTCTTCAGCCTTTTTCATAAGATTGAGATGGAAGTGTGTATCTAGCTTTTGTACCCATGCTTTGGATTTTCTCTTGCTAGAACCATTTAACGACGAAATGGATAGATTTCCCAGCTTCAGTGTGATATCATTGTTTTGTTTCCCCCTTTTGTGATCCCTTGGTTTATTCGTGTATTTGATTGTGAAAAAGTCTTGCAACAACATGGATTCTTGAAACTCATCACCTAGATCTTGATACTCTCTCAAATAGTCTTGAAAATTTTCACCTGGAAATTTCTACCCTTGATTCTTCATTTGTTGGTTTCCCAAGAACTAAGGCATAAGGGGTCTAGGGATTGTCCTACTATTGGTCCTAGCACACACCTGAACAGGAATCCTAGTGTGGTTAGGTACAGGAATCTCAGGATGGTTGCCATCACCATTGTTTCCATTGTTCACATTGGAACCTCATGCACCATTGTTACTCCCATGGTTCTGATTTTTCTGGTTATTGGAAATCAACTGTGTCAATAATTGTGCTAATTTTTGTTGCACAGTAGCTAAGCCTTCTAGAATTTATATATCTCTTTCCTCATTATTATCCCCCATGACTTCTTCGTGTTCCACCACTGGTTTGTTCTCTCTTATTTCTCCTTCTTCGTTAAATATGTCATATGACCCTCGTTGTCTTCTACTTATGTAGGTGATATACCCATCATTCCCTCACCTCATGAACAACAAACCCCCTCAAGCTGGGAGGATACACTGCTCTGATACCACTATAATATCCTCACTAATTTCTTTGGAGTTTTATCTTTGTTGTAGTGCAAAAGTTTCATCAAACACTTTGTTGTTTTGGTATTTTTGGATGTTTGCTAATGCAGAAATGTAATAACAGATTTTTTGCTTCCTTTTTTTTCAATATAGTTGATACCTAGAATGTAGGACAACAAACAATAATGACAAATACCTAGTTCTGCTATGATTCACAATATAGCATCAATACATGAAACTTAAAAGCAAATGTTGTATGAACTATTTGTGACAGCCATCTCACCTTAAACAATCACCAAACATAACAGTGAATAAGAGGTAAAGAACCTATTATATAATTATGTAGGCAATTATTAAAAATGTTGAGTGAATGAGGTTGTGAACAGTTGTCAAGGGTGTTCACACTTCCAACAATGCGTGCCCACAACAAGAGTTGTCTTTGTTGCAAAAGGAGTGTGCCCAGTTATTGAGAAGTCACCCACCAATCAACAAGTCGACCATACTTCCCACTTAGCCACAAGAGTATAACATGACCCAGTACTTAAGGAGAATAGACCCAGATCTGAGATGGCCCACTCAACAAGAGAAAGAAACATTGTCCAAGTAGAGAATATGACCCAACATCAAGGAAAATCGGTCTGGGTAAACAAATCAGACTCTACAGAAGAAAGTGACACAAAAAATCATCCCATATACTCATAAAAATTGCCCTCGGTCCACAATTCGTTCCCTAAAGATCTTGACCTCCAATCACAAGAAATGTTTCCCGCAATCACCAAGATGTAGTCTCAAGGTATCTCGACCTCCACAAACCTCAAATCGACCTCTTTAAGCAAGAAACTCAGGCATCAAACTACCAAACTCAACCACATTGAAGCATAATGGAGAAATATTTGTGATCTCCTCCCCAAATGACTAACTATGGTGGATGGTCTCACCATCGAATCCAATCTCTGAAAATTCCTCCAAGGGTTTTCATCCCAAGAGTTCCAAAGCCACAATGAGCTCTCTCAATGAGAAATTAGAAAATGTCAATGCAAGAATAAGAGAGGGCGCCCTCTTTTTCCCCTTTTATAATTCCATTCACCTTTTTGTGACATTTTTACCTTTTAATAATTTTAAGTGACACTTCATATTCTCAAAGTCACTTAGGTACCTTTTTTAAACCACTTACCCAATGTCCCTTTTTAAATTACTTTAATTCCTGTTATGACGACATCAGCAAAGTAGTTAATTCCCTTTTTACTTCCCTGACTATGGCCCATGGGAATTACTTAGGCCATTTCGTCAATTCTCCTAGAGGACTCATTTGGAAGGGGACATTACAGTCCTCCCTTACCGAGATTGCTTGTCCTCAAGCAACTACAAACTTAGACGTTGCAAGCTATGATCACTTTCCCATGTGGCATCCTCTGTTGGTAGGTCTCACCATCTGATGAGGTATTCTTGAATCACCTTGTTACGCAATCTCCTCTCTCGGACCTCCAATATCTCCTCAGGAACCAATACTAGCTACCCCTCCTCATCCAATGGAGGTAGCTCTACCAAAGTAGTGACATGTTGTCCCAATGACTTTTTGAGACATGATACGTGAAACACATTATGAATTTTTCTTCCCTCTGGCAACTCCAGTTCATAAGCCACTTCACCAATTCTCTGAACCACCTAGTAAGGCACACAAAAACATGGCTTGAGATTATTTTCCCCACTCTTTTTTAGTGAAGACTGTTGGTATGGCTATAGCCTCAAGAAAACCAGTTCTCCCACCTCAAAATTGCACTCGACCCTTCCAAATGAGTCCTCTAGGAGAATTAACAAAATGGCATAAGTAATTCCCATGGGCATGTTGAAAATTCAACAAGAAATGTGTGTCTAATTTATTTTTCCCTTAAACAAATTGGACAATAAATATTAATCTATTATCTCATAATTACTTGAAATAGTTAATTGAAATGGCAAATCAGTTAGCTATAGGAAATTCTAGTTCAAAGGTTGACTGGTGGGACATGAAAGTCGAATTAGTTGTAACTAAGTGACTTGAAGTTGTAACAAAGTTATAAGTGTAGTTATGTGAGTTGTGAAGTAGTTTAACTCAGTTAAGTGAGTTAAGATCAGGTATACTAGTTGTAACTAAACTTACACTAGTGAGAGTNACTAAGTGACTTGAAGTTGTAACAAAGTTATAAGTGTAGTTATGTGAGTTGTGAAGTAGTTTAACTCAGTTAAGTGAGTTAAGATCAGGTGTACTAGTTGTAACTAAACTTACACTAGTGAGAGTTCAATGAATTAATTAGTAATTAATTCACAATCAGTGATCTCACATGCAACTGAAGATTTACCACTGTTAACTACATGCATGTCAGATCTAGTGGAGACCCAGTTGAGATAACAAGTGAAAGAGACAATTTGGCTATCAGTTGTGAATTGAGTGAAGTGCACTCGTGCAATTACACACATAGTGGATGTGCCCATGAGAAATGCGCAGCCTAGGCAAGAGGAATTCGAATCATTTGCAGGTTTTCCATTAGCAGGGATTTGCATAGAGGAGGCAGGTTGTCTGGAGGCAGAGAATTGGCACATGTATTTGTTGATTTTTGTATGAAAATGTGAGACGATTGTATTGTACTGACAGCTCTTGGATTAGAGCTTTGTATGAGATTGTTTCATTATCCATGATATACATAATATATGATAGTGGGGTTTTTAGCTTTATGCTTTCCCGGTAAAAACATCTGTGTTATGTGTGATTGATCTTTCTTCTTGATATTGCAATTGGCAATCGTGTTTTAAATTCCGCAAGAATATTAGTAGAAGTGATTTTGTATTAAAAAGTGGCATATAATTGTTAGATCAGGAGAATCCAAGCAATACTTAATTTGTATTGAAATTTGTACATGGTATCACAGCGCAAGAAATTGCCAAAGCTGAGTTTGTGATTGGATAGAATTTGAATTTGCAGAAAGACGTTTTTGGTGCTACATTTGATTCAAGATCGAAATGGATTTCAATGGCTTGAGGTTAGAGTATTCACTCGAGGGAATATTGAACTACATTTCTTGGAAGGACAAGACGGAAGCAGTACTCGAAGACAATTGCTTGAAGGAATTCATTGACAAAGATGTGTCGAAGCCAAATGTTGCAAACGCTGCAAATCTTGATGCAAGGCAAAAGAAAGTGGCAAAGGCGAGGAGAATTTTGTTGGAGGGAGTACAAGACCACATTTTGTCAAGCCTCCATGGGAAAGACACACCACATGCAATGTGGAATACTTTGACGGATCTATTCCAAAACAGCAGCAACCATAGGAAATTGGCACTCAAAGATAAACTCAGGAAGATCAAGATGGAGAAGGGTGACTCCATTCCAAAATATTTCATGAAGTTTTTCCAATGTTGGGATGAGTTGGGGAGTGTGGGAATAACATTTGTTGATGATTATTTGGCTAGCTTGGCTCTCCTAGGACTTCCCAAGAGTTGGCACAGTTATCAAGACTCTGTCAATGGAAGGGAAAAATTTCTAGATTGGGAACGACTATGGTCGGATCTAGTGCAGGAGGAGTTCAGGCAGAACACTAGAGATGGATCTATTAGTAAATGTTTAACAGGAAGCATATGCTTGTCATTGATGGCAAGTACAGCAGCGAAGATGGCATGAGTACAAGAAGAAGTATCATAAGTATTTTAGGAAGACGCTGCAGAGCAAGCTCGATAAGTTCAGAAGAAATAGTGCAGAGGATTGTTGGCAGGTTTAACAGGCAAAGTGAGCTTGTCATTGATGGAAAGATCAGAGTGTGCATTGATGGCAAGAACAGCGATGGAAAATATCAGCATGATCAGCATCGTAGTGATAATGGAAGAGGAGGAGCATCAGTGATCATTGGACACCATCTCAAATCCCCAATGACCGTTAGATATGAATTCAGACAAGAAGAACGTGCAGAAGAGGAGGACATATCTTAGGCGTCGGATGTGAGCATAAGATCTGACCATCATTGGATGAGGGAGAACCTACACGTTCATTAAAGAGCAAGAAGAGGCGAAATATGAAATGCCGAAATATGTTAGTCTGACTCCATTTCGGAGTTTCGTAGATCGGGACTTGAAGGCTTGAGACCCTTCATCATAAGAAGGTGAAATCGCGAAGTGGCGAAATCGTGAAGTGCCGAAATCGCGAAATGCAAAATGGAAAAATGATCCTAGCCATTGGATCAAGGTGTAATCTAGGTCGTCAGATCCAGGAGGTGAATATGGCAGACCACGTCAGAAAGGATAGTCGTGGACCGTTGGATCAAGAGGACGCGTGGCGAAAAATCAGAGAACCACAAAGACTCCATTTCAGAGTTTCACAGATCGGGAAATCCAAAGGAAAGAGGTTCAAACTCACGATACGCGAGATCATGAAAAGATATTGACCATCATATCACCAAGGATTCTGGACCGTTGATCTAAGCTCCATCTTGGAGCTTCGCCTATCGCGTTTTGGAGTGACGAGAACCTCCATCACAAGAATTGCGAGATGTGAATTCACGATAAGATATGGACTGTCAATTCACCAAGAACGTGGATCATTGATCTGAGCTCCATCTCGGAGCTTCACCTATCGTGACTTGGAGTGACGAGAACCTCCATATAAGGAACATCAAGATGCGAGATCGCGAAAATATCTGGACCGTTGATTCATCAAGATCGTGGAACGTCCATCAGGGTCAATGAAGATCATGAGTTCGAAGCACCTTTTAGCGCAGCCTGTGGTCACCACGTGTGGTCACATGGAGGAAGGACCTAGTGCAGATGAGCTCTGCCTCGGAAATTCAGGGATCGCATCAGGGAGTGTCGAGACACTGGATCATACAAATGCCAAAATACTGAAAAGGTGAATTGTCGTTGTAACCGGTGGTCACCACTTATGGTCACGTAGAGGAGGGAGCTAGAGAAACCAAGCTCATTTTCGGAGCTCGTGACATGGAGATTCAAGATGTCTCATCGTAGAATCTCCAAATTGCGAAAGTGTGAAACGGGTAAATAACGACAATACCCAACAGTGCAGGTGAATTTGAGCATAATCGGAGGGCTAATCTTGCTCCTCATAGTGTAACTGCTAGAAACCATTGATGGTTTCTTCCAGAGGAGTTGAAGAGTCTCTGGAAATATTCCAATGGGATGAAGATAGGTCACAGAGGGGATTGATAGATGGATGAGCGTTGAAGTATGTAACTGAAACAGAAGGCATAAGCTCAACTATGCCAGAGAAGACGAGGAGTCTCAACTGCTAGAGAGGCTGAGGAATCTCAGCAGAACACCCAGTGATGTTGGACGCGTGGTGGGAACCACCAGAGAATTTGAAGCATTGTGATGATCAGGCAAAGCACTCAAGAGGTGGAGGATATCAGCGCGGTGTGAGTATGCAGAGGTATTACGTGCATTGCATGCACAAGGTGCACAAAAGCTATAAGTACACGGTACAGAGAAGAGATGCGAGTGTGGTTGTTGTTGGAGTTGTTGTGGTTGTTGTTGGAGTTGTTGTGGTTGTTGTTGTTGAAGGTGATTCATGTGTGAAGAAGGAGAAGAGTGCAGCAGCTGAATTGAATAGAAGAGGAACTGTGCAGTGAATGGGCATGGCGCACAGAGCATAAAAAGAAGAAGAACAGACAACACAAGTCATGTGTGCAGGAAGGCAGTGAGGCAGACAAAGCAACGAAATGCAGTAGAATAGTGATGATTCTGGTAAGCCATTGTTGAACATTATATCACTGTAATGAGTTTCAGTAGCAAAGATTTATAAAACAGGGTGGTAGGGAGGTGCTAGGGAGGACTGTTGTCCTCAGAGGTTCAAGTGGGTACTTGAACATAGGGAGTTGGTGCTTCCTTCTAGTTGGTGCTAGAGAAACCAGGGAGTTGGTGCTTCCTTCTAGTTGGTGCTAGAGAAACCAGGGAGTTGGTGCTTCCTTCTAGTTGGTGCTAGAGAAACCAGGGAGTTGGTGCTTCCTTCTAGTGGGTGCTAGAGAAAATAGAGAGTTGGTGCTC
>JASDQU010106438.1:83162-134116 GCA_032191745.1 Picea mariana
AACAATATTTTTTTGTTCATCAAAATCTTATTGGATATGTCACAATTCCCATGAGAGGATCCACATCATGGATCTTTTGTAGGAGGTCATTGTTCTTAAATTCCAATGTTCTTTCCCTATCTAAGTATGGTCATAAAAATTAAGGCTTTTAATAGCACCTCCTCTATTGTCTCTTTAAAACGAGTTCACAAATCAAATATGGTTGGATTTTGAACAAGTTCCATCTCTGAACCCAAAATATTTTTTTGCACCACACATACAAAGGAAAAATAGTAGGGCAAGGTATCATGTTGTATGTTCCATGTTTCACGAACTCGGTTGGGCTTTGAAAGTGCATTTATAATCAACTTCTCAAAATTCTTCCTAATTTGAAATATTTGCAAATTGGTGTCTTTTGCATTTGGGTAATGGAGTCAAACTTTGGGTTATCCAAGGAATCAGTCCACCAAAAATGGAGCAGAAATGGGAGAACAATGTGTTTCCATGTATAGAGATAAGCAARATGTAATATAATAATACTCAGGMCAATTTAATAAAGGMAAAGCTATGAACATATGCAATTGATACTCACTTTCTCTGATTATGCACAAAGATCTCAAATAGTCAATACCTTAAGCATTCTTCTCTAAGCATACATCGAGAATCTGAAGAGAAACTCATTCAGTGTTTTAGGGTGTAATTATTCACTTGGAATTTCATGAGTTTTCTATTCCAATTCTCCCATAAATGTAAATTCTTCTACAATAGATGTTTGTTCATAGGCTCAGGATCGTGATCTTCTAGCTTATTGGTTTCTAGCTATCAATGCTAAGGTGAATGTTATTGAAGCAAGTAAGTCTTCACTTTGAATCTTTTCAGACGTATTTTTCACATGGTTCTCTCATGCAGATGAATGCAAATCAAAATTAACCCAAGATTCAGGTTAAACAACAAAACGAAAGTCATTAGTGAAAATAAGAAAATTATCATGTGAACGGAAACTAGAACTAGAGTAAGATATCCTAAACCACAACAAAACCTATTAATATCCGATGGATTTTATTCAAGAAACTAAAATAGGTCAAAATCCTGCTCTGAAAAAAAATAGAAATGGAAACAAAAGATATGTTACTCCTATTACTACTCTACTCTACATCGGCTCAATGAATGTTATATGAAATCATAAATAAAATGTAGCCACTTGATTACCTCAATGTCTACATGAGTATTATGGCATTGCATAGGTGTGCACAGTTGAGGTATCATGTAATTGATTGAAATAATTGAAACATCACAAAGTAGGTTCAAAACAACAAGCGATAGATACTTGTTGGTTTGAGGGAAACGTCGAGCAAAGGATGACTCCAAGATTTATCCTATAACATCATCAAAAGCATTTGAGGAATGTTGGAGTATTGAAATAGATTCCAAGGATAAGTGATGCATCTACCCCTGAAGATTAACTTGTGATTCTGGAGTGGATTTAGGTGGTAGAGCTTCTTGGGTCAACCTGATGTTTTTTTTATTTTGCATGATGATGGGTTGTCCAATTGTTGTCGTTTCTCCATGGGGGTCTAACAATTCTTTGTATTCTTCATTCCCTGTCTCTTCTGTCATTGACATATATGCACAGAGATTAGTAATTCTAGATTGCACAAGATCGTTGAATGATACATTGATGCTCACATTCATTTCTAAAACATAAATATAATCATCAAATATGGGTTTATCATGATCAAATTGTGTTTCAGCATGTTCCAAATATTCAGATTGTAAAGGATTTTTGAAATTGTGCACCCTAGATGACCATTATTGTGAATGGGTCTTTGATCAATTAGAGATTGTAAATCTTCCTGCTCTCCTTCATTAGTTAGTATTTGGTATTTGAGAGAAAAAGATAGAGGTTATTTTGTATGATAAGCCAGTGGATTCTTATGTAAGTGATCATTATCAAACATATTTGTATAAAGGGAATAAACATCTTTAGATTCTAAAAATCATTGGATTTCCTCAGTAGTATATCTTTAACAAACGAAAACACATTCATGATTCTCTTCATATTTAGGATAAACGATTGATACAATTCAAAATGAATGTCATTGGTTTGTTCCCACTCTAGGTCTAAGGGGTTTAGGGGTTTTGATGGAAATTCCCCTATTATAGCTATAGAGTTCTAGTTAGAAATCATGTATCCTCTATCTTCCCTTATCAAATCATGGATTTCATTGGAGGAAATAGTATCTATATTTCCCAATGTTAACTTATCATTCAAATCTACAACAAATCCATAAACTAATTCTTCATTCAATACAGAATTGAAATCATTTATTAAAACATGGCCCTCAATTTGTGCTTTGGAATCAAATTGTAAAGAATGGGACATATGAGGGTTGGGGTGTGTGGTATCCAGGTCTGAAAATGTTTTTTCCAGAATGGGAGGTGACTAAATTTTCATTGTGTATATATGAATTAGAGTAATGAGAAATGATATATTGCATATTAAAGACATTTTCCTTTTGCAAATTATCCCCTTTCGGAATAGAGAGATGGTATGAAAACTAGTCATCATACCAGTCAAGAATTTCTTGGTCTCATGGTTTGTCATTTTCAGGAATCTAGAGAAAATTTCAATGGCTCTTTCAAAGAAATCATCCAGAGGTTCATTTCTAAGCCTATGGATTTCTTCATGTTCTTTAAATAGTTCATCATAATCTTAATTTACATGAGTAGTGATAAATATTTCCATGAATTGTTTCCAACTATGTATTGATTTCGTTGGTAGTGTCATATTCCAGGCTTTAATTCATCCTTCTAATGTGAGGATAAATGATCGATATGTTTCATTGGCCTAAATAATTTTAAGATTATGTCATGTGATGTTAAATCAATTGAGATGCATGAATGCAGAGACATGCCCTTCACCATCAAATTTAAATGTTAACGAGAGGTAATATGTCCTAACTGAGATGCCACTAGAGTGTCTTGGAATACTTAGAGGGAAGTCCCATAGAGAGATATGGAGAGGAGTCGTGGGATAATTAAAATAATTTATTGAAATGACTCCACATAGGCGGGCTTTTCATCCATCCCTCCTTCTAACGCCAATTTTATTGACATGGTCTATGTGACCTTAATCAACAGTGGGGGTTACCCCCAGTGAGAATTCCCAATTAGAACTCACACCATTTGGAATAGGGAACCAGTTCAGATTCTGGACTGACAACCATTACCAGTTTTGGGGTTTATTGGTTGTGGCATGCTCCACCAGTGATGGTTTCTAAACTAAATAGTGAAATGAAACTAACCTGATATGAAAATGCATGTGCCCAAACGAAACTAAAGGTAACCAGAAAGAAAACACAGAACCACACATGCTCCTATTGATGACCCGAGAAATAGTTCACATAGAGAAAAGACAAGAATATGGGTAAATGACTGCAAACCCAGAATGATATAGTAATGAAACAATCATTTGCAGTATGTACATAGATTTAGACAAATATTTCCTAAATAACAGAAATAAAAATGTAGCAGCCACATATAAGAATAATCTATAGTGAGATATATTCTTACACAACTCTAGTGTTGAGCAAAAAGTAGAAAAATAGTCCACAACAAGTGCAACACAAGAGTCCAAGTTATCCATAAAATAGCTTGGCCAAGAAGGCTTATGCTCATTAAAGTTCCAACAGTAGTACATGAAATCTTGTTATCGGACTAATCGGTAAGTGCGAACACAAACAGATCTCCCTAGTTTCACCCTGAAACTAGAACAAAACAAGACGGAATATAAAACTTTCCCTAAGTTTTAATTATCAAGCATACTAACTAACAAGAGATAAATGGCATACCTTTTAAACGTCTTGTTTCCTCGCTAGTGTCATCCTCGCTCCATTTCAACTCTTATGGGATGTCGAACTTGTAAAAAGACACAAGCCAACAAAGTGAAAGAAACAACGTATACTCAACAAAACCTATGTATGTGATCAAGGAGTCATACAATAAAATAAGACCAATTTTATGGGAAAGAAATATTTCACTGTATTAAATATATGAAAAGGAGAGTACAACCAATGCCTTGATGTTGTAAGGTCCCTTCCAACAGTTCCTTGCTTCCCACACACTTCTTCTCCATGGATCTTGAGATCAACAATCTATCTTGACAAAGCAAATCTCAAAGCCAACATGCAAGCTCCAAAAAATCCAAGCTACAAAACTCAAGAACTTTCCAACTAAGCACTAGCCAACTCAATCCAACTTTCCCCATGAGAAATCCTCTCCTTTTATAGGATGAAAAGGATAAGGTGAGGAGGTTAGGATGATCCCATGAGATCAGGGATGCGACTCAGATCCAAACCGATCGGAGGCCACCTCACCCTCAAAGCTTCTATTCTAGAACTTTCGAGAAAATGCTCTTTTTCCTTCATACGAAAATTGTCGCACCCTTAATATTGATCAAATTGCAACGACGTCGCAGGCCACTATGGTGCACCCTACGATGATCCTAGATCGTCACACCCTTAACACTAAGAAATGTGTGATGATCCATTTTTCTAAGGTTTTTTACAAAGGAAAAGTATAATTCCATCTCTCTGGGAAAATGTATCTTCATTATTCTTCAGAGATTCGGGCCATTGATCCTTCTCAAGACAAAGGATAGGTTTACATCATTAATGGTCATAGGGGTGACGAAAATAATGTGTAACAAAGATCCAAGAGCCAAAAGCCACTAATTAGAGTACAATCACTCTATTTATTGAAATTCACCCTTACTATTGGCCTTTCGCCTTCCATTTGAAAACTTTTTGTCCTTGTCCTCTATGGAATGATGAGGAAATATTGACATCATAAATGTTCATAATTTACTATCTCCTATGTCATGTGCATCCTCATTTCAAATTTCTCTTTTAGTGTTTGTGGGGCATCATGGACTTTGGCCCTAGATCACCTTATACAATATGGTCAATAATTTGCACATTATGGGTTTCTTTCACCTCTTTGCTTGGGACTTGCCTACCATGATATCTATGCTTCATCCTCTACCATTTTAGCTTGATTCTTGTTTGTTGATTGTTGTGTGTATTTTGGTATCACGTCCTTTGTTGTAGATAACATTTGTGGAGACATTATTGTGTACTAGTGAATCCTCTTGGTCCCAATGTATAACATCTATAGTTCACTTCTACATACATTATGTATTCATATTCTAGAGTATGATCCTCTTTCAGTATCGGTGCCTGAATGCCATTTATCACAAAATACATGAATTTATGATATAAAAATTCAAAACATACTTTGAAAAAGGTGCATTTAGACATAGAGAATTCAATTGACAGTTGAGTAGGAAGTTCAGATATAGTTCCCTAAGTTTAATATCTAGTCCCTATGATGATGATTTGATGAGCATCCTCATTGAAATGTTGTGTTATCCAATTCCTAGGTTATTATCAATGGGATAGTATTAAAATTTGAAGATATGGGAAAAATGGTGAGGAATCTCCTAAAACCTATAACATATAATTTGTATAGCTTGATGAGACCTTTCCAATGGTATAAGGAGTGCACAAAATGGAGCTTGGGGTCAAAATTTATAGCAACAATAAATTTGGGAGCTAGGTTTTGCTCGGCGCATTGTGTTGCACCCCTGCCAATGTCCAAGGTAATACAACCCGAGTCTCCTAGAATGCCCACCAATGATTTCATTCTCTTCCACACTTCATAAATCTCAGTTGGAAAATGGCCTTCTAATTTATTTGTGTGTGCCTCAATAAATTGGGTCTTAATCTTCTTTTGTTCGTGGGATGATATATAAGGTGGAGTTGGAAAATTTTAAGGGGTCGACATGTATCGGCGAGGGGGGGGGGTATTTTTAAAGTGTCAATGTAATATTATGGGCTTGTCGACATATTAGGAGTCAAATATCTTTGGGAGGCCGATACATATCGGCGATCGAATGTCTTTGGGAGGCCGGCACATATCGGTCATTGGTATAAAGTTATCAATTATTACATAGTAGAAAATTAGACAAACAAATGAAGAACTAAGTTAGGTTTTAATAAAATTCGCCTTTTCAATCCCAAAGTTGGGATCATCCTCGGGATTTTGTTAATCTCACCAATTAACCAATCATCTTTTGATGATAAATAGTAATCCAATTTTTAATGCAGATCAAACTTTCTTGCAACCGGCCTTATGTTAATTGCTTGGATTATTATTATTTCTAATCTTGAGATTGTGAAGGATGGGTTTCCAGGCTTCACCAATCTTTAAACATTCATCTCTATTCAAATTATTTTGATTTAGCTCAATTTATATGGCCTCCCATAATGTTCCAATTTGGCGATGATTTTGGTATCCTCGATGCATATGTGGTGCCCTGTGTCTTGAGAGTGTTTAGATAAAGCTGATATTTATATTCAATTATGTCTAGTGTCAGTGCAATGTTCATTTATCCTTGCTTGAAAGGATCTTCTAGTTTCATGATATATTGTTTGCCACATGAGCATGGGATGGATTATACCCCTTTTTTCAATCTCAGGTTTATGGCATCCTTTGCATGATCTAGAATTTTCCTTCGTGTGTTGGGAGGGGAGAATGAAACCTTACTATTACCTTTTCTTAGACTTTTTGCAATTTTCTCAGTGGTACTTTTAATGTACGAAAGGTTTATATTTATTCCCTCCTTCTCATTATCATTTCTCCTCATACGATGTCCTCTTCTTGAATTTAAGATGACCATGTTAAACCTTTTTTCATGATATCCATTCATCTTGAACACATTTTCCAAATGTTTAAATTCTTTATTAGTGTGCTCAACATCAAATATTTTGACTGCCTGAGTGACTAGTGGGTTGATAACCCCAAGTTTTTGTGCAGGGTGGTGGTGAGAGTTTGCATGTAGATATTGATCCATGTGTGTTTTATTTTGATAGACTTGATGAGATAACGAGCCATTATTATTCTTGGATATGAGGACATCTAGAAAGGGTGTGCTTTTATTTTCTTCTAATTCCATAGTAAATTTTATGCTTCATGACTAGCTATTTAGATGCTTTCTTGACCCAAACATCTAGGCTAGTTGTGTGTGCATTCAGTTTTGAGCGGAGTTTTTCAAATTTTTTGTATTGTTTTTCCTTTGTTTTCTCCATTATTCTTTGCATCTTCCATACTGATGTCGATTCTACCTCTATCAGATATCAAACTTGATGTAATCCATGAGTTTTGTATGCATTTTGTACAATTTCTCCGATAGGCTATTAATCGACTTTCTTACCCACTTGATTTCTACTCTTACGAGGGCCAAACTTGCGTTCTTGAAGACTTCATTGTTTCTATTGTTGTGGAGGTGATGTTTGATGGTGAAAAATCAAGGAAAAGACACAAACCAATATTTGCAAGCAAAATCTCACCACCACCATGCACGAAAACTTGGTATTATCAACACACTAGTCACTCGGGCAATTAGAATAGATGATGTTGAGCACATTGAACAAGAATTGAAACACCTGGAAAACATGTTCAAGATGAATGGATATCATGAAAAACATTTTAACATGGTAGTCTTAAAGGAAAGAAGAGGACCTTATATCAAGAGCAATGATAATAAGGAGGAGGGAAGAAATATAAACCTTATGTACATTAAAGGTACCACTGAGAAATTTGCAAAATTTCTAAGAAAATGTAATATTAAGGTTTCATTCTCCCTCCCAACACACTAATGAAAATGTTATATCATGTAAAGGATGTCATAAACCTAATATTTCAAAGAGTATATTTCATCTCATGCTCATGTGGAAAACAATATATCAGTGAAACTAGAAGATCCTTTCAAGTAAGGCGAAATGAATATTGTGCTGACATTAGACATAACCAAATAAAAAGATAAGTTTTAGTCGAACACTCTAGAGACATAGGGCACCACATGCATCAACAATACCAAAATCATCTCCAAATTAGAACATGGAAAAGGAAAACATGGGAGTTCATAGAAACATCGCCACCATCAAAGTGATTCCTTGCTTTTCCACCATCAAGCATTGCCTCTAGAACAATAGAAATAACGAAGTCTTCAAGAATGTGAATCATTCATCCCTTTAAAACCTTAAAATAGTTTAATCCTTAAAATATTATTCCCTTCAAACATTTTTAAAATATAACATTATGTATTGATCGTTGCAATAAATAGGATAGCTAATATGTATTGACGCCAAAATGAGATAGAACAACTTATATGTATAAGTGACCAAATGAGATAGAAGGGCCAATACATAAGAGGGAGAAGGGGTGAATGAGAGATTCGGAGTGTAGGGTTGACAAGGAGTTTAAGGGGGGTATTTTATTTTATTTTTCTATTTTGGTGCAATGAGCTGAGGAGGGTTTTGGTGCAACCCTGTCTAACTTAGAAAATCCATAACTTACCCATATGATGCTCGATTGAGATGCCATTTTTTGCAATGTGGAGAGAATAGGAAGAGGTTTTCAATGAGAATACGTGTACATTCATTCAAGTACTTTAGCGACTTCATAGTTAATGAGGTTCACTTGACGAGAAATCCTTGGTGATCGTTTTGGCACTTATGGGCCTCGTATTTCAATTTTGTTGATGGCATTGGATTCATAATAACGCAAAACATATTGTGGGCCTATTTTGGTGGAGAAAATTTCACTTTGGCCAGTACCTAAAATTATGAGCAAAACCATTTTTTAATGGAAGTTTGGGCCCCATTCTTGCCATTTCTTTGCCCAAATTCAGTTATGTCGATTCCTTTGACATTTGTGTTATATAAGCTTTCAATCTGTCCATTGAAACTAAGGTCATCCATTAGTGGTTGAGAGATATAATCTTGTGAAAACAGCTAATTGGCATCTAGAGCACCTGATACTAAATATTTGTCAGAAGTACCAAATCTTTTATGAGAAGCAATTCAAAGCCAACCTATGTCTTACAAACACTGCAATCAACCCAAGTAATGATATATGGCACTTTCACAATCAGGTTTAGTCAAAGAACCAAAAGGTTCAAAACACATGAATATATGATAGGCACAATAAAGACTACTTGCGACACAAACAAACTTGATAAGACTATTGTCACACTCAAGCATGACTGCAACATGAAATAACTCAAAACAATAGGAAATCGGACATAAGTCATCCATTCAATATTGGCACCCAAAATTTTTGGGTAAATATCATGTGTGTACACAAACGAAGTTGTGTGCACCTATTCTGGTTTTGTGCGTGCTCAAACAGTTTTTCGAGGGGTGATAGTAGGTGCAAGTGCCAGATTAAGTTTCAGTATTAAATGTCAGTTCAATTTCTACCAATGCGCGTTGGTTCAAGTTTTGTGATGTGCACTATAAATCAAGAAGACACTACATGCACGTCAGAATCAATAAAAGAATATTCGGGAAATCTCCTTGAATGATTACTACAGGCAACTCAAGGGAATGTGCAGCAGAAAGAATATGAACTGGAAAAGTAGTTAAGATTACCACAATTCCAAAGAAGCTACGTGGAATGTATGTGGATGAAAGTTGCATGTGGTATTGGTAGTCAGAGGAGCGAGTGGGGTAGAACTGAAAGTGACAGAGCGCCAGAGTCAAGAAGTGGATAAAAGGGAGCAATGACAATAGAAAGTGAGTTAGCTCATTAGTTAGTTGGGTTTTTTTTTTAATAGTTGTGGGTATTTTTTCCATTGGACTCACTCTGAGCCTATGTTTTGTATTGTCTCCAGTTGTAATTCTGAGTCTATCACATTTGCATAGTCTAAAATAAAGCACATAGTATTGTGTAATGTAACACTAGGAAAATGTATAAGAGAGCAAGGCTTTGTTGCTATCAATTTATGAGTTTCTTAATGTATGGTTGTGATAGTGGAATGAAGACAATAAATTTGCAGGTATTTTGGTCTTATGACGTGTTACTCATGTGTCAAATGAATGTGTGTGTGTTGTTTTTACATATTGTTAGTTGTTAATTAGTTTTCAATGGTTTGTTTGAATGCCAACCCAGATGGAATTTTGTGCAATTATTCCTTCATCATCATCGACACAAGACCGGATGGACTTTGTGATCCTCATGGTGTCTCAAGTGAGACCTTATTCAGTCTTTGACTAAGGGTTGATATTTCAATGCCTTGGGGGTTTTGTTGGTCAACTCTGGACGAACCTTGGGTCTTCAACCCCCCAGCTTTAAGAAAGATGCACACAAGTGTGATTGATCCAACATTCAACCAACAAATGCTCAAAAGCTAAAAATCAAGAGAACCTAGCTAATGGGTGCAACGATCAAAAAAATTTAATTGAAAAAATTTAGGAGGGGCCCCAAGCTAGTGGGTTTGGGGAAGGTACCGAGGCCTCAATGGGACCAAGGAAAAAAATCAAATCCATGAGATACATGTGTTTCAAAATATTGGAGAAGCTAGGCAACAATTTTCACATATTCAATCTTCCACTTTATATGTGCATTTACTAAGCATTAGATGTAGAGAAACTGGAACTTTATGAGCCATACATGATTAATGATCAAGAGGGCCAAGTGTTATATTCCATTGAAGATTTGGAACCGGATGCACAAGAATAATCAGTATAGGGCACAATTATGTAAAATAATATTAGAATTGCCAAAAGGAGTCAACAAGAAATTTTTCAAGTGGGATTTAAGGGTCAAATCTCAACCAAGGCCAAATGGAACTCCGAGAAAGTTAAGGAATCGTTTCCCCATCTCCTCCAAAATTAAATCTTTTAGAGACCAAAATTCTCCCAAAATGGAGAGATATTATCCAAAATGGATCTAAATAGGTACCATATGAACTTATTAATCCTCAAGTTGGGGGAGATTAAAATGTGGGACATTTAAGAGATGGGGTTGATTTTGTCAAATTGAGGTCATGAATTTTCGATGATTTTTTGGGACCCTAAATATTTTGGGGGGGTCCTGATTTTGAATAAGGGTTGCCATGGCCATTCCTTATCCAAGGAAAAAATTATTCTTATCATTGATATATTTCAATAATCTACCATGCACCTAAAATAAAGTTTGTATGCAAACATTATGGCTATGGCAAGGTAACAATCCAAATATTCCCCACATGTCCAAGTGGCCACCATGTCAACTCATCATAATTCAAATATGGGGTGTTGGTAATGTGTGGGAATACATTAGGGACTTCAATAAGCATAATAGAGGAAAATAAGAGGGTTTGAAAACCCTAAATCTAACACTAATTCTAGTTATAAAAAATCTAGTACAATGGGGAAAAGGGTTCATTTTTTCACTAGTCATCAATTGTTCAATAGTATGAATAAGAGTGGGAAGAGAAATAATATTTTAGAGAGATAGAAGCAGATTATAGAGGAATGTAGAAGGCCAAAGTGTCCCACAACTTCATAGTAAGTTATACATTTTGTAATATATATTGTAATCTCCATAATCTAAGAAGATAAAAGTCATGGTCCTTCATTGAAAGTTATGGTGTTTTGGAAGCGAGCCATTACGAATAAATCCTTGAGACCTAATTGTGGTCATAAAGTACCTGAGTGGTCTTCACAATCACATAAGGAGGAAAGATATCATATTCAAGCCCAATACCATTGATCAGGCATGTATATAGGCCTAATAAATTGAATACAACAAGGAAAAGGGATAGACAAATGGTTTGGATCAGTCACACCAACATGTAGTTTTTAACAAGGGAAAGAAGAAGAAGGGGAAAAAGGAAAAATAAGAGGATTTATGTCACTACACGTGTGTGCAAGGACCCTAATAACCATTGTGATGGTTGTAACATTAATCTTCACATGAAATAAGAATTTTGGAATCTACATTTAGAGTTGAATTCTAGGAGCATAAGCAAGAGCAACCCAAGAAGAAGAATATTCTAATTGAAGCAAGGAGTGAAATAGAAAGCAGCCCATATGTGGACAAAAATATTCTCTACACAAAAAAGAAAAAGGAGGTGAACACATGTAGCCTCCATTATAGAGAGAATAAAGAGATTCATATAGATAAGAACAAGGTATATGTTATGTTAAATTCTTGTTCATAGACAAACCTCATTGCAAAGGACCTAGTAAGTATGCTTGGTTTAGAAACGAATGATCACCACTTGTTTTAGAAATGCATGATCACTCTCATCCATACCCTTTTGGTTGTGTGAACGAGGATGTAGAGTTAAAAGTTATAAAGTAGTGTAACTTTAGATTCCTTATTAGTGTAAATTAGATTAATAAAATGGTAGTTGACATAGTGCCTCTTGATGTCTATAACATATTGTTCGATAGCCTCTATATGTATATGAGGGGTGTTATATTCACGAGAAGGGCCAAATGATACCACCTATTCGGGGATAATAAATTGTTTATCATCAATGCACACAAGGGTAAGGCTAATATCTCTCTAGTGAGTGCACACCAAATTAAGAGATTAACCAAGTCAATGAAGAAGTATGCACTTCTTTTCTCGAGACATAATATAAAATAATACTAATCCTACAGTTGTGAAGGCATCCTTTGAAGGTTGCATGAAATAATAGAAGTATTAATTGGAATAAATTTTGCAAGCACACATGTAAGTGTTCCAAGATCCAAAATGAATGCTACCCAAGAGGGAATCAAAGCACAAGATATAGTTATTCCTAGTCAGATGAAGTGAAGAAATCGTTGTGGGGATTGTTGGGGCAAGGAGTCATAAGAACAAGTACCTCACCATGGGGTTCCTTGGTCATTTTGGTGCCAAACAAGGATAAAACTTGGATAATGTGTATTGATTATAGAGCTATAAACAATATCACTCTCAATAATTGGTACCCTTTTCCCTAGATTAATGGCTTGTCAGATCATATGCATGATGAAAAGTACTTCATCAAGATGGATTTACAATTTGGATATCATCAAGTTGGAATCGAGGAAGGAGACACTTGGAAGACTTCCTTTAAGATGAAGCAAGGTATTTATGAGTGGTTAGTAATTCCTTTTAGTTTGAGTAATGTGTTGGCTATTTTTATGTGTTTAATGAATGATGTGTTGCACCCATTCATAGATTCATTCATTAGAGTTTATTTGGATGACATTTTGATCTTTAGTTCTACTTGGGAGGATCATGTCTTGCAATATTAAGGAAAAGTTAGAGACACTAAGGAAATGATAATTGGTAGCAAACATAAAAAAGCGTGAGTTTGCTAAGAAGTCCTTGTTGTACTTGGGGCATGTGATTGGAATGAGTGAGTTGAAGATTAACGTTGCAGAGATAGAATCCATCCTTAAATGGACCAATCCTAATAATTCCACAAAATGTAGGAGTTTTGTGGGCATTTCCTAATATTTAAGAAGGTTGATAACATCATTTTCAACCACAATAGCACTAATTTGCAACATAAAAACTAGTGGCGAGACTTTCCAATGAGATAAGAATCATCCTCTGAATAACTAGAATAGAAGATTATTCAAGCAATGGTCCTAACACTACTTAACTTGCAAAATTATTTTAAGATAGAAATTGATGTTGGGGGGCATGTTATGTGAGTAGTATTGATGCAATAAAGGAGACTAGTATACTATCATTCAAAACTATTACGTGGACCAATATTGAACTACCCTACATATGGCAAGGATCTCTGTGCATTGGTTCAAGTAAAAAAGAAGTGTAAGTACTATCTGAGGAGACCATCATCCATATTGATCACCTACCTTTGTAGTACTTGCAATCTTAGAGTGAGCTCCAAAAATTAAGACATTATAAATGAATGGGATTTCTATAAAAATAACATCTATTAATTAAATACAAGAAGGGCACAAGTGACAAGTTGGTCAATTTTCCATCAAGGCATCCAAAACCAAATATTATATCTTTGGGATCCATTATGCACATGGAGCCATTTACCCATGAATCATACATAAAGGAGTATGTAGAAGACAAGGACTTCAAGGGGGTGTATCAACAACTACAAGGACAAAAAAGAACAAACAAATGTTGATTGTCATCTCCAATATGGAATACTCTACAACATGGGGAAGCTTGGTGTCACATAGGAAGAAATAGTACAGATGATAAGAGAACTTACACCTGCAAGGTTTTTTGTCATTTTGGTGTTGGGAAGAGTGTGGATAACTTGTAGAGGTGTTTTTATTGGCCCAAGGTTCAAGAAAATGTTGCTAGAATTATCAAAGGTTGTATTCCATGTTGTACTAGCAAGCTTAGTAATAGGAATCAAGGACTATATAGTCTATTTCTAATCCCCATAAGGCCATGGGAAACCATATCCATTGACTTTAATGAGGGTTTCTCGAGGATAAGAAGAGGACATGGATACTCTTATGTAGTCGTAAAAAATTTCAATAATATGTGTGTTTTAATGGCTTGTAAGAAGACCATCAAAGGACGAGATTCTCCAAGCATGTTCTTTGAAGGTGCCTAAGTGCACTTTGGGATTCCAAGGAGCATAATTTTTTACTGAGATACTAGATTCCTTGGTGTATTTTGGACTTCATTTTGGAAGAATTTAGATACTAAACTAAAGTGATCCATTTCCTTTCACCCATGGACTAATGGGCATATAGAGGTAGTGAATAGTAATTTGGTTAATATTCTTAGAATCAAAATGGTCTAAGGACTCGGGATGAAAATTTGGTTTACATACAACATTCTTATAATAGAGTTGTCCAGATGTTCATTGGTAAATCTCCTTTTGAAATTTCTTTTGAATATTTCCCATCATCACCATTAATATTATATATGGATATCCCAAAATAGGGGCAGATGCATTGAAGGTAGAAAATTTCATAGACATGATAATGCAAACACACCTATAAGTTCAAGAGAAAATAAATAAGTCTCAAGAGAAATATAATACTAGAGATGATAAAAACATAATTGAAAATTGTTTCCAAGTAGAAGATAAAGTTTGGTCACACCTTAATAAGAAACAATAATAGGAACCAATGAAGAGAATCAAAGTCCTAATATATGGACCTTTCAAAATATAGGAAAAGGTAGGAAACAATGTTGATACTCAATATTCCACCTTATATGTGTCTTTACTTAGTAGTAAATGTAATGAACCTAAAACTTTATGAGCCATCAATGCTCGATGAGGATGAAGAGGGATAAGTCTTACCTTCCATTGAAAATTTGGCACCAAGTGCACATGCATAATGACCATAGGACACAGTTATGGAAAAGAATATGAAAATGACCAAAATGGGTGAATAATAACTTTGGTATGTTGGATTGAAGGGTCAGTTACCATCCAAGCCCAAATAGTACTCCAAGGAGAAAGCTAAGGAATTGTTTTCTCATCTCCTTGAAAGCTAAAGCTTTTGGAGACCAAAATCCTCCCAAAATTGGGAGGTATGATCCAAAATGGATCTACACATGCACCATAAGAATATATTGATGCTCTAGAGGGGGAATATTCGAGAAATCTCAAAGGTTGTGTTGGTTTTGTGAAATTCAAATAATCAACTTCCAACACATTTTGGGGGACCTCAATAGCACTTTTGGGCTTAGTATTGGATGATGGTTTTCATAGTCTTTCCTCATAAAAGTTAGAAATTTTTCTTCTTGTTTAGATATTTCAAATGAGATATTGTGCACCTTAAACATAGTTTGTGTCCAAAATTTATGATCATCACAAGGTAATGGTCGAAATATTTCCCATGTGTCTAAGTTGCAACCGTGTCATCTTACTGTAATACAGATATGGGGAGTTAGTAATGTCCAATAATTTGCTAGAAACTTCTAGAAGCATCATGGGTGTTACAAGGGTATTTTGGAACCTAAACCTAATCATATTTCTAGTTATCAAAATCTTAACAGAATGGGTGAAAATGGTTCATTTTTTCATTAGTCGAAGATTGTTCCATAGTATGAACATGAGTGTGTAGGAGATAGAAATATATTTGAGAGATGGAAGCATATTTTAGAGGACTATAGAATACCTTGTTGTCTCACAACTTCATAGTAAGCCTAGATGATTTTGTAATCTATATTATCATCTCCATAAAATAAGAAGACATAAGGCACAATTTTCATTAAATGTTGATTCTCCTTAGAGGATTTCTAGGGTAAATATTTGTGTTCCATTGTGTGGTTATTTCTACTATATCCTATTTCAATTTCACAGTAGCTTAAGCTATAAATGGTGTGTTTTATTTATGTTAAAGCATTGAAACTACAAAATATAGTCACATAATTGGGCATAGGCTCATTGTAGCCATTTTAAGTTTAGATTTGTTTTGGCTATTTGACCAATGCAATATCTAAGGTGGTTTATAAGATGACAATTGAATATAGAAAGTGCTCCAGTACATCATTCACCAAACACATAAATGTGGTTGGAGCACTACATAAACCAAGAGGCATTTCCAACCATTCATATAAACACTAATCAAGGGTAGAGGGTACCTATTTTTTAGGGTGATATTATTCATAACTCTATAGTTGATACACATTCTCCAAATCCCATCATTCTTGGGTAGTATGATGATAGGTGACCCACAAGTTGAGGTATTTGATCAAAGTTCTCTCATCTCCAACAATTGATGCAATTGTTTATTCACTTCTTCCACTTCCAGTATGAATTGTATGTACGGTCTTGTGTTTGGAAATGGAGAGTCAAGTAAAGATTGTATTTTGTACTCCACTTCCCTATTAGGTGGTAATTGTTTGGGATCTTGGAACACTCCTTTGTATGCCTATTAAAGATCCTCAAATTAGTGTTTCTACTCTTTAGCACATCCCTCTAGAGATGCATTTACTTCTACCAATTCACTCATTTGTTGATTTTGTCTCAAGAAGGCCAATATGAACTTCCTACTTGAGATAATAATTTTTTTGGATTGGTTGGCACTTACCAAAGAGATATTGTATTTACCTTTCAGTGCATATATGATGAAATGTTTTACATCCTTAACTAAGTGATATTCTCTTGTAAAGTCTTCCAAACACTACACCACACACTTCAAGTGACACCACATATACCCCCACCTTATCACTGTAGTTTGCACTTATGCAAAATATGATATTAAATTGATTAGAGACTTTAAACTATGAATCCTTATTTACCAATATTAGTGGGAATGGGAAATGATGGTCATGAACTTCCACTCCAAACTTATTCACTAGATCATATGCTATGAAGTTGGGTCATGAATCGAAGTTGAATAAAGCATCCACATTTTTCTTCTTGACTTGGATATTGATATGGAAGAGTTTAGTCATCTCTTTATCTTCCTTAGGGTGGAGGCCACTTAGGTTCACCTTCTTTTGTACTATAGTGCGAACAATATTTTCGTCTACATGATACTCTCCATGTGGTTTCATAAATTCATGGCTATCACGTTCTTCTTGGCCTCCTTTATGCCATTCTTTGGATTTATCTTCAAATGTAGCTTCCAACATTTATCTCTAGTATGACCATCAATATTAAAAAAGTCACAATCATTACTTAGATCCTTGCAATGATGTGGAGTGGTTTTTTTCTTCCTATCCTTTCCTTTCCACTCCTTATATCCCTCCTTGGAAGCACCTTGTTGGTTTGTCTACTTGGAACCATTTCATTTTCCTTTCTTTTTTACCATCTCTAGATATTATTCTTTCACATAGGCCTTATGATCTGTAAAATACCATGGATATTCCACTGGAATAATTTGTCACAACAAATCTTATAATATTCTAAAATCTCTTATTATATTGTTTTTTACTTAGATTCGAAATTTATTGTTACAAGCTTAATGCATAAATACTAAATAAACTAAAATCGAAATGAATGAGATAAGAAAATAACATACCATCCACACAATGAACACAATAAGTACCCTAGGGAAACTCAATATGGGAAAAACCCAGCTAGAAGGTGAGACCTATGCTCCACTCTTTTCTTCTTAGTTATGAAATGTAAATACAAAGAAAGTGGCACTCACTGTCGAGTTGTCATGGACACTATGATCAATATGGTTGTTAGAATTTCTTTTACTTCTTTTTTTCCTTTCAATATCACACTCTCAATGCTTTGCGCTCTTATGGAACAATAATTAATACAATAAGAATGGAACCCCTTCCTTTCCTAGTAGCCTAGTATTTAACATAGCTTGCTAGTTTTCTAGGGTTAGGGTTAGGATTTTTTATCTGCAAATGAGGGACTTATAGCCCACTCACTTCACCAATAAATATCCTTTGTGGAAGTTTATTGATGAACTCCATCTATGATCTTTCGATATCTGTAATCCCTATAATATGCCAACTAATGGCCCCTTATTGTCTAGTGTAACATGTATATAAACAACCAACTACAAACCTCTCTATTCACTATATTTCATCAAGCATGTGAGGATGGTATGTTAGTTAGTTCCAAGGCTTGAAGTGTTTGGTTGTCTGATGTAGTTATGAGTGTAAAATCCTCTGCAACACCTCTATACTCAATATTATTTTGAAGGCATATTAGGATGGTTTTGTTTATGTGATGGGTTACCTTCTTGGTTACTTTCTTATAGTGGCCAACAAGTCTTCTCTATCTTCGGGTCTAGTTTCACAAATTAAGTGTTTGGTTTCCTTATGTAGATACCTATGCCCTCTTAATGGATACAATGCAGATATCCTCAATGTTCTTTGAAAACAACAACTATCTAACAATGGCAATCAATAAACCCATAGTTTCTTAGTTAAAAATGTAATTAATTGAAAACACCCAAAGGATTCTTTCAGATGGACAAGATTGATACACCATCATAGTTCTATATGTTATCAATCCTAAATCTAGTGACCAAATACAAATTCTACTTACACCAATATTATGGAACGCTCCCACAATTAATAAACATATATATGTCCATGTATATTGTCCAACATTATTAAAGAGTAGAGGTTTTTTTCCTAGTGGCAACATTTCCCCACTTTGACACAAGAATGAATGCACATTCATGCCACAGTTAACAAATTGTTTTCCTCAACAAGTCAATTTTTTCAACTGATCTAGTTGACTCCGTGTGCAAGTTAATTCCCACAACATTACATATATAAATACCATCAACACTTTTGTTCGATGTCATCGTTAGCTCAACATTGATACAATTAAATGATTGCAAATTATAGCCAACGGCCTTTATTTTCATACTACAACAATCAATGGTGAAATTACTCTTCAAACACACCAAGAGATAAATCATTCAAAAGATAGCAATGAGTAGTCTTATTTACAACCTCTAAATGTCAATCCAACAACAGGTAATGGGAGCATAAGATGAAATAAGCAAGGTGCCAACCAATTTGATAAACTGAGTGGTCTCCTTCACTATGAGGAATATCCAGCATTGGCCAGAATGACAGAATTAATGCAACTACTATGTATTTAAACAATTCAATTTTCATCTACCATACTACATTGAATGTAGAGTTAATGAGAGAGAATACAATATATTGTCAGACAAAAACCTCACCCAAATGGTGCATGCAGCCTCAAAAGTGTTGTGTATAGCCACAAGAACCACTAAAATGTTGTGTGCATGCTTGTTGAAGGTGCATACGACCTGTGTGAATTCCCAACGACCTCCATAATTAATAAACAGTTGGTGGTCGGGAACAAACATAACCCAACAACCTCAATGAACAATATTGGATGAAAATTAGGCACATAATTAGAAGTTTTAGGAAAACAATTGCAATGTCCAATTCCTGAGAGCGATTGATCTCAATGTTAAGAGAAGAAACAGACAGTGGGATCCTTTTGACTATTTGTATTCACTCAGTACCAAGGGAAATTTATTTTTGAGTAATAGCTATAAAAAATACCATCTGAAATTCCTCATATATCACATGAAAAGACAATTGGTAACACAGTATCTTAAACTTCAGTGGCCAACAATTGTGTGGATGTAATTAACAACTACAATGTCCCCCAGATTAACCAATGAATATTACTACGTGGAAATACACATAAAACAAAATTTTCTTCTACTAATTAAATTCATGTAGCTTACCAGCTACGACTTATTCACATTTGCAATCGGATTCTAATACCCATAATTAAATACAACTATAGCATTTTAAACAATCATGAATGAAACTGATAAAACATTTATAATAACATATAAAACCATGAACTCATAAATAACTCAGTAAAATAGATAAACAATTATCTTTAAAAGAGAGTTTGTGCAACCAGTTTTCTGGGAAGGACTTTCCACCCAACCATAGACCTAATGTTGTGAATCTCAACAAAAATTCACCCTTGATCTGGGGCTAGGAATCCACAAGAGAAGGGTTCCTCTCACAGTCCCCTCACAACTCAATATCACACAACCCACTGGTTTTCTCCTAAAGCTATCCTAAATTTCCTCCAACTTTCTTCATCTTGAGTTGTTCAACCCAAAGAATGTACCCCTTCACTGCTCTCATTCCATAGAGCGTCCCATTCATTTATTAATGTCTCTCTGGCTCAGGTAGCTAGGAATCTCTCTACTGGGAACTGAAGGGAACTCACTGCCAGGAAAACCACTAGCAAAAACAACAACAAACACTTGTTGATATAGTGCAACTCACCCACATGTTCACTCTTCAAGCCTGAAAACCTGGCTCTTCAATTTCCAATTCCAAAATGCTCCAAAAATGCTCCATCATGCTCCAGAATTCACCCGACCCTGTTGTTCCAAATCCCAAGCTCTTCTCCCCTCTTCTCTGCTTGTTGTTCATGTAAAATAGAATGTGTAAAACTACATGTTACTACCCATACGAATTTCCTCTCCATTTCCAAGATAGTTGACTACTCACTCTGCCCAAATTTGATTGTACTTAAGCCCCGTGGTCTCCAATAACTATGGGATCTGACTCTAACACCCATTCTATGGCAGATATTCAATTACTGGGATCCCATACACTCAACCAGAAAATAGAAGTTTTCCCCAAATGATAAAAAAAATTAGAAAAGTGGGTTTGAATTAATACCCATAAATTATTTCCCTTTTGACCCCTCTTGGACACTCTCTATGCATCCCCCTCTCTTCTAGATTAATCACTGATCCGTAGGATCTTTTAACTGACTATGGTTGAGTTTAAATTTTGCATGCGTTAATTAACCATTTGAGAAGCTTAGTGAAAGAATGAGGAAAGAAGAGGAATTATAACAGCCATATACACATTTGCAGATCTGAAATGAAAGAATAAACAGCAAACCATAACACGCAAATTGATAACGGAGTTCTGCACAACTTTGCCTACGTCTCCGGGCCTTTGTCTCTGTGGGGGAGGCTTCTTTATTTCTATTCAAATGCTCAAAATTACATCGCTGAAATGCCAAATGGCTATAAGACTGATCTGGTCATGTTCGTCCAGATCTCTAGAACCCTGCAAAGAAAACGGCACACAAAACGGACGTCCGGAGCTCCCAGAAATGGTCTGACAGCGTCTCCTCCTCAAAAGCTTCTCTACATCAAAATGACTTTGGCTTGGCTTTTCTCCAACATAACTCTGCTCTGACTGCTCTCTCATGACCTAAAATAGGCCTGGTTTATATAGCCTTGAAGTTGGTTGCTCATCTCCAACTTCCTCCAAGAATTTGGCTCCAAAAATAGCCAATATCCCCCAAAAATGGAGAGAATCAACTAAAAATAGGCTTATTAATAATAAAAACCCAAAATTAGCATAAAAAACCCACTTTTGAACTATGTTCGAGCATTAGGCCCCCTTCGTCGGCACGCACCCCTTTATTCTCGGTCATATGGGGCGCCATGTGGCCAAGCGCCATGCACTGGCCCCCTTTTGGCACTCAAGCTCCCGGTCTTGTGGCGCAAACATAGGACCCGTGGCTCATAGTTTAACACCCCGTGCCTTTTGTGTAGGGGTAACCCGGTCATATGGGATCCGCCTGGAATCCATGGGCTAATCCCTATCCACATATACCCGCGCTCTGCGTTAACCCCCCACGTATGGTCATATATACCGGCAATACAACCAAGGGCTGGGGCTAGGCCCCGGCCCTTTCCTACGCCGACTCAAACCACAGTCTAATTCAAATAAATTATTAATCACATATATTATAAGAACTAATGGGCGCCCGAGTGGTTAGCCCATCCTATCAGTCTTCTGCCCCGATGGGAGGTCGCGGGTTCAACTCCCGGCCAAGCCACAACAATTTTACACCAAAACTGATAGCCAATCACAGGGTGCCACGTGGCAGCCCACGACTCGGCCACGTGGCACCTAACCAACCAACCAAAAACTGCCAAATGTCAACTGCTGATTAGAGCACATGCTTTCCACCTGTCGACCGTACTGCCACCTATCAAACTGCCCTATCAGCTTGCCACGTCAGCTACTGATGTCACCCGTGCCACGTGTCACCCTTACAGTGGTGACACGTGTCACCTCCGGATAGGTCCAACTGTATGCCAAACCGACCTATCACACTCTGCCATGTGTCATCACCCGAGGCTGCCACATGTCATCTACTAGAGTTGCCATGTCACCTGTATAGACCGTACGGTCTGCACAGTCAGCATGACACGTGGACTATACGGACTGTACAGTCATCCCTTTTTTTGCCTGTTTGGCTTTTCGGACAGAACGTGATATATTCTCCATACGGAGCCCGTTTGACAAAGTAAATATATCGCCAGAATCAGGAAGACGAGACGGACGCAATGGCATTAGTTTCATCGCATTCCGAGAACTTTCATTTTTGAGCATTTTTCAAGCCCTGTCGGGCTTCTGGATCCGATTTCAAATCAATCAGCCCCCATCTCTATCCATATCCCGGCAACTGGTATTACATTATATTTATTTACAATTCAGAAAATACATTTATCATACTACATTACTTGGATATAGCCACATTTATGTCTACATTATGCATTAATTAAATCAGGGATTATAGTGGGGATGTTACATTCCCCCTCTCATAAAATCGTGCATCGTCCTCGATGCACCACACCATGTCTAAATACACACACACACATATATATATATACATCACGATACTTAGAAAAATAAAATAAATTTTTGCAATTTTTACCCTCCAACAACAGTCCCAACCATAATCTCTTGTTCTTCTCAACCTGATGACCCAAGGAATGTGCCCCCTTCACTACCTTAATTCTAACAAGTTATACCAATATTTTATCATGGCTATCAACATAGGTGACCAAGAATTTTTGAGATGTGGTACTAGTAACTAGCTTCCCAAAAATGGAGTCTTGTGTTTTCAGCTTCTATTTTCTTCAAAATTGGAAAAGCTTTGTGGGTATTCCTCCCGCATGGTTTCTGCATGCTCCTACATTGCATATTCAAAACCGTAGTAGGTCCATTGAACCCTTACCAGCCCTATGGCTTTGTTCTGGAGCACTTTGACTTTCTGGTCCAAGATGCATATTGGTTCCACCTAGAAATCCCCTTCGTTTTCCACCTAGATCACACTCCAATCAATTATGTGGTTAGGGTTAGGCACATATTACTTTAATAATGACACATGAAATACATTATGCATTCTCATGGATGCAGTAAATTCTATCATATATGCAACTGGCCCTATCTTCTCTAATATTTCAAAAGGCCCACAATATCTTGTTGCCAACTTTGGGAAACAACCCAATCTTATCGAACTTATTTTTGCTTTAACTTTTAGGAAAACATTTTCCCCCACTTTAAAATATCTAAAAACTTATTCTTGTCTGCATAACTCTTCTGTCTGTCTTGAGCAATGTTTAAATTATGTCTGGTCCGTGTCATTTGTTCTTCCATTTCCTTTAACAAATCTGGCCTAATGATGGCTATATTTGCTACATTATCCTAACTCACTGGTGTGTTACACTTCCTGTCATATAAAGCTTCAAATGAACTCATTTTTAATGAGGCTTGATACTCATTATTATAAGAAAACTCCACTAAGTGTATATAGTCTTCCCACTTTGATGGTTGATCCATCACATACATTCTGAGCATGTCTTCAATTATCCTATTTCTCCTCTTTGTTTTCACATCTGACTCTTAGTGATACGTCGTACTAAGATTTTGATTCGTCCCAAATACTTTGAACAAACCTTGTCAAAATTTGGATGTAAACTTGGAATCTTTGTCTAAAACTATTTCCTTAGGCACTCTATGTAGCCTGGCAACTTCTTTCACATTAATCTCTACAATGTTTGTTGCCTTGTGTGTTATCTTCTCAGGAATGAAATGCATTGCCTTAGTCAGTTTGTGCACCACCACCATCTGGAATCATGTTGCTTCAGTGTTCTCAACAACTTTGTAATAAAATCTATTGTAACCACTTCCCACTTCCATTCTGGAATGGGCAATGGTTGTAGCAATCCCGCTAGATGTTTGTGTTATGTTTTAACCTTTTGGCACTCTGGACACCGAGCTATGTAGTTAGCCTCTTCCTTCTTTTTTCTCAGCCAAAAGTATTGCCTCCTTATAGCTATAATGGATTTCTAATATTCTGGGTGCCAAGCATATGGAACATTGTGCATTTCTTTGAGCACTATATTTTTCAGCTCCATGAAATTTGGCACATACACCTTGCCTCTGTACAAGAGGATTCCATCCTCTTTTACAGGATTAGTGTTTATAATTTGTAAATTTCTATTGTAAATTGCTTTGTTGTAAGTTTTCTTTTATTTGCAAATAGTGTTTATCTGGATTTGTTGCCTCAAAAATTTATATTTTAAATATGTCATGTACATGTTGATGGCTGAAATATGCACTTCATGAGATCTTATGTTGAGTGCATCAACCACCTGATTTTATTTTCCTTTGATATGTTTAATTTCCAAGTCATACTCACTAAGAAATTACAGCCACCTAGTTTTCCTATCATTTAATGTTGGTTGTCCAACTAAATGTTTCAGACCACAGTGGTATGTTCTTAGCTCAAATCTCCTCCCCATGAGGTAATGTCTCCACATTTTTAATTCATGTACAATTGCTACTAATTCTAGATCATGAGTAGCATAATTTCTCTCATGTTCTTTTAATTTTCGGGAGTCATAGCATACCATATGATCTTTTTGACTGATCACTCCACCGAGCCCTTCCTTGTATGCATCCATTCACACTACAAAGTCTTCATCTGGATATGTAACATTTAATATGGGTGCACTTGTCAAAAAAAAATTTAACTATGGGAAACTCTCTTCACATTTTGGTGTCCATTCCAACTTCACTCCCTTCTTTTGCAAAGAAGTGATTGGGCTTGCAATATTTGAAAACCCTTTTATGAATCTTCGATAATAACCCACGATACCCATAAATGATCTAACCTCTGTCACATTTCTTGGCATTGGCCATCCTCTAATGGCCTCTATCTTCTCGGGATCGACTGTTGTCCCATCTGCTGAAATAATATGCCCCAAATAATGGATCTTGTTTTCATAAAAGATGCACTTACTTAGATTGGCATACAATTTATTCTCCCTTGAAACCTTTAGCATCAATATTATATGCTCCTTGTGCTCCTCTTCATACTTGGAGTCGATAAGAATATAATCTAAGAAAAAAATTACAAACTTGTCTAGGTACTCCCTGAACACTCCATTCATTAGACACATAAAAACAGCTAGGGAATTTGATAGTCCAAGGCACTACCATGAATTCATAATTCCCATACCTTGTTCTGAATGTCTTTTTGTTGATGTCTTATTCTTTTATCCTCACTTGATGATAGCATGATCTCAAGTCAATCTTGGAAAAGATTCTTTCACCTTTCAACTAATCAAATAAATCATCAATCCTTGGAAAGGGATACTTTTTCTTTATAGTGACCTTATTCAACTGTCTAAAATCAATACACAGCCTTAAGGTCCCATATTTCTTCTTCAAAAAAATAACTAGGGCTCCTCAAGGTGAATCACTTGGTTGTATATACCCCTTCTTCAAAATTTCTTCTAGATGCATCTGCAACTCTTTCAATTTTTGTGTGTCAATTCTATAAGGTGTCTTAGACACTGGGGTAGCACCTGGCACCAAATAAATGGATAAGTCAATGTCCCTCTTTGATGGAAATCCTGGGATTTCCTCAAAAACATCCTCAAAATATTTTAAAACCAGATAGTCTTCAAGACTTTTCACTTTATCACTAGCTACCTCTTCCATGTGGGCTACAAAAATTCGGCATCCCTTCCTAAAACTCTTTTTTAGTTGCATGGTTGAAATTTCTCTAACAGCTACGGCTCTCTAAATGCCTTGAATAACTCCTTGCTACCCTTTCTCATCAAGACAAGTTATTGTCTTATTGTAACAATCTAGGACAACATGGTGTTTTTCCAACAAATCCATGGCAATTAGACAATCATATGAACCCAAAGGTATAATGTTCACATCTACCATTGTATTGAGTCCATTCATGTTTATCGAAAAATCTTTAACCAACTCATTGATCATTCTCTTAGCCCCTGTGGCTAACTGAACTAACCAAGATTTCTTATGCTTACTCCTTTGCAAGTGAAATCTTCCAATAATGTTAGAGTTTATGTAACTATGTCTAGCTCCAGAATCAATTAAAATTTCTATGTGTTCCCCCGGATGGGGTGCTAGTGAGGACCACCTAGTGCGAGGAGGAGGAATGGATCGGCCAACGAGGCACGGGGCCATGTGACGAGCTCGTGCCATCGCCCGCCACCTCGATCCTGCATTAACTCGTCATTACGACGTTGCAGTGGCTTAACTCTGCATCTTATGTCTCCTTTTACGATTCATTCCATGGCCTAGTTGCTTGTGTTTGCCTCTCGCCTCCGCTCGCGACCTGACTGGCTCTCCCCTCCGCTACCCTGGCCTGATCCAAACTAGACCTTCATGATAATTGTAGCCCCTGTTCATCTCCAGGCACTCTACCTCTACCTGTTGCACCTAGTTTTCTTTGGCTTTCACGCGACGAACCTCATGTCGTGCCAAAGGGGGCGGCCGCGAAGGGGCTCTCCATGGAATCCTCGTCGACCTTTTGTCTCACCCCCTGAGTCAACTTCCATTTGCTCCTCCCCGTCCCTCCAGCCCGAGCCAGTTCTTCCCGCCTCCCCCGCCCCGCCTGTTTCCTAGTTTGATTGCTTAGCTATCATCTCCAGACCACCATGTTCCTCCTCGCGACACCTTCTTGTCCCCCCAATTCCTAGAACGGTCGAGTCCCCCCACGCACCAATTATTGACTCCTCGAGGAAGCCCATGGGGGCTCCACCTCCTTTTCGCAATCCTTGAAACAATGAGAACCAGTCTTCTGACTCTTTCTTTGACACGCAACTGAGAGAATGTCTCACTATTCTCTTCGGTTTGGTCTTCGAACTCCGTCAGGGGGTGGAGGACCTCCAATTCCGTCTACAGACCACGGATGGAAAAGTCGCGATCCTTCTTCAAATCCTTTCCTCCCTCCAAGAGGCTTTCCCCTCGGACTCGGCAGGTGCGGCTTCAGCAGAAGAACCATGTGCAGCGACTAGTGAAGGAAACGCCCAGACGTAGTGCTCCGTAAGGAACGGGATGGAGCAAGCCAAACATGAGGACATGGGTGTGGAGGTGGACACAGGACAGTGCGCGCTGTAGGACACATCGCCGGATGCCGACAAAGATGAGAGCAACATGGAAGCTGGAATGGAGTGGGAAAGTCAAGTGACATTCGTCGAAGAGGAACCTTGGTCCAAGGCCATTCATGCCACCTGGCCAGGTTATTTGTCAAATGTTTAAGCCCATACGGGTCCTTCAAGTTTCAATAGTTTCTCTTTTTTTAGTTGTTGTCCAGACAGTTTGAGACTGATATATTAGACTGTTAAACTACCTATGCTTGACTCACCTGCTGGTTGGATCAGTTTCCTCTCTATTGGGGCAGTCCAGTAACTACAGTACGGCTAATTTCTGTATTTTGTACCTCTAATTTGGTTTTTGAAGGCCTTTTATATATATAACTTCTTACTTACAAAAAAAAAAAAATTTCTATGTGTTGGTTATCAATCTTACCTTCCACTTCAATCATGGGTGATTTACACTCTACTTGCTTGTTGCCCAAGGCTACATAAATCCTTGGAATGTTTATTCCCATATATTCCATTGTTTCAGACTCCTAAATGTTATGGACATTACTCATTTTTTATCCTTTGTGAGGGTCATCCCTATACAAGTGATTCCCCTCACATCCCCAACATTGTACAAGCTACTTCCTTGGCCTTTTTCCAACAGAATCTATTTTCTTCTATTCATTTTGGGTTGACTAGCATTATTGATTTGCTAGAGAGTTATTCTTGAAAAAGGGTGGCTTAAAACCTTTTTGTATTTTCTCCCTCTTTCCTTTCATCTTTTCATTCCAAGTCTTTTGAAAGACTAACCTCCCTCTGCTTTGCTCATAGAGATGTTTTTCTCTCCTTATGGATTCTTCCAAAGTCTTGGGGTTATCATATTGTATATTTTCATTGTAGAAGGAGGGTAATCCACTCAAAAACCTTTGGATTTTGACCTTTTAATCCTTTATGAAGTCAGCATACTTCTGCAATTCAAATAACCTCTTCTCATACTCATCCATTGGCATGCTTCCCAACTTGATTTCAAAGAACTCTTTCATATTTCTCTCATATTAATGCTCAGACAAATATTTCTCTTGGAAATATCCTTTGAACTACCTCCATGAGACCCTCTTCTCATCAAGGTGCTTGACTTTCTTAAGTTGATCCCACCACATGGTTGCCTATCCCTGCAAGTGGTAGGTTGCAATTATTATTTCTACCCTAGAGGGGTAATCATGCAGCTAGAAATATTTCTTCATTTCCAATAGTCATTCCTTCACCTCTTCTCCCTTCCTATGCTCACCATTGAAATTTGGTGGCTTGATCTTCTTGAGTTCACCCTGCAATATGTCCCCCTCAAGCCTTCTCCTCTACCTCCTGACAGGGGACACACTTGGGATGCTCCCTGGCCCTGAACTAGGATGAGATATCCTAGTGTATTTCTTTGGGTAATGATGGTACCTTCTCCTATTCCTTGACTTCCTATCATTCCCATGTCCATCCCTTCTGCTATGGGATTTTTATGTTGTCACTTGTCTAGCACTAGCTTCTGGCTTTGAATTAAAGTTTTGAATTATCTCTTCTTGAGCCTTCATAATCTTTTCATTATCAACCCTATAACTCTACACTTCTCTCTACAGGCTCCACATAGTTACAGGCTCATGCCTATTTGTCCTTCCATTGTACTTGATCTCAGCATTCCCCATGTTGACATGCAGACCTATGAATTATTCCTCGTGACTGCAGGACACTTGGAATCTTCCATTGATGTGGTTAAAATATGGAAACCAAATTGATTCTATGAAGCTCTAATTCTACAGAAAATTTGCATGCAAACAATTTATGTTAGATGAAAATAAATACATACACAATTTGCAAAAGCATGCATAATTTGTTTTGCCCTTTAATGCCATCGGTCATCTTCTTTTAAGTTGACTGCAAAATTTTATACTTGAATTAATTTTCTGGGTTAATATATGAATTATCCTCCTCAACACCTTTCCATCGACTCTTATCTTCCCAATTCTGAGTTCTGAACATAAAGTTATGGTCTTCAGAAGTTTTGACCACTTTCCCTTTTTCAACACTACATGCTACAGGTGTCCTCTTTCTCTCTCAACACAATTTTAGAGACTTGGAACCCAAATATGGCTCCATGGATAACTTCTAATGTCCATGAGTTTTCCATAGACTCATACTAGGCCCCAAACTGGCTCATGAGCTAGTAGTTATGCCCTTTAAAAGAAATATAGTATTAAATTTTTACCCTTGACTATTTTGGTTGTAACTCCCTCATACAAGCTCTGTTTGGTGGACAGTTTAGCTTGTTGGAAATATCTCTCCGAGCTCTATCATTTTAGAAGATAAAACATGTTTTCCTGGAAGGACATGTATTTTTGTACAATTTTTATTTCTAAAAACGTTGTTTAGGCCCTCAAAAATGCCCCACAAGAAAAAGACCTTCAAAAACTAATTTTTTTCTTGGAAAAAAACACTAATTTACTGTTGTAACAGTCTTTAGATCCAAACCATTGATCTTAAAATCAGAATTAATCCTAATATTTTATATTCTAGCATTGCCAAGTTGTGGTTAGACCTCCGCGGGCCTATCATAAGTCCTTCATCGGAATATTTCTTGTCGAAAAATTTAAGTCGTTGGTACATAGATCCTCCCTAAACTTGCAGTCTTAAGCATTGTCGGACTCATCCCATTATAAAAACCCCATCAAAAACATAGTTTTCCATGTTCCTCAACCCTTTTGAACTTCAAGCTCTAATAGCCTATCTGGATCACTGTTGGACTTGCCAATCAGAAACCTTCCTTCCAAACGAGACCTTCTGAAAACAACAATTTTCCAAAAGAATATCTTCACGATATATGATGGTTGAAAATTACCTTGATTGATCCAATGGCTCTCATTCTTTTGGGCTTCTCTTTTCAGACTTCAACTCATGGCCTGCTTCAGGACTTTTCTGAAACCTTATTTCCGATGAACAGCTAGGATTGACCCTCGATAAGATGAGCGGTCCTCGTTCATTCAGCTCACACCATCGGACTCCTTTGTTCAGATTCAACCTCATGCCTGACTCCAAGTCTTTCCAAAACATTCTTCTCGAAGGCCTTTTGGGAATGCCTTGCTCCAATCTTCTGAAATTGAATCTTGATCATTGATCTTCACGGACGAATTAATTTGGGCTATCGACCTGTAAACTTCTCAGTCGCCATGAAACATGTAGGAATTTGACTTCCAAGACCAAATTTGACTCTGCAACTTGTAGATCAACGCCATAAATTTTATTCTTTATCTACTCTGAAGCAGTCAAACTCAAAGTATTCTCGTAATTTGGGGATTTCACTTATGTTCACCATTTTCTCCCCAAATTTTCCATAAGATGAAATTTATAACCACAAATCTACTCAATTAATGATGACTACTAGCCCATACAAGCTCAGTGTTGAACCTTGAGCTCTGATACCATTCTGTAACATCCCCCGACATTACCAAGGAACATTACTATGTGGAAATACACATAAAAAAAAATTATTCTACTAATTAAATTCATGTAACTTACCAGCTACGACTTATTCACATTTACAATCAGATTCTAATACCCATAATCAAATGCAACTACAACATCTTAAAAAAACATGAATGAAACTAATTAAAGATTTATAATACCATATAAAACCATTCTCATTTATAGAGTAAATGCACAGCCATGAACTCATAAATAACTCAAAAAAATAGATAAATACTTATCTTTAAAAGCGATTTTGTGCAACCATATTCCTAGGAAGGATGTTCCACCCAACCATAGACTTGTTGTTCCACAACAACAAGTCACCCCCGAGATGGGGATAGGAATCCAACAAAGAAGGGTGCCTCTCACAGTCCCCTCACAACTCAATATCACACAACCCACTAGTTTTCTCCTACAACTATCTCGAATTTCCTCCAACTCTCTTCCTCTTTACCTTTCCAACCCAAAGAATGTACCCCTTCAATGCTCTTAGTCCATTGGGAATACCATTTATTCATCAGGGTCTCTCTGACTTAGGTAGCTAATTATCTCTCTACTGGGAACTCAAGGGAACTCACTACCAAGAAAACCACTAGAAAAAATAACAACAAACAATTTTTGATACAGTGCAACTCACCCAGGAGTTCACTCTTCAGGCCTGACAATCTGGCTCTTCAATTTCCATCTCCAAAATTCTCCAAAAACGCTCCAGCATGATCCATAATTCTCCCAGCCTTATTGTTCTAGCTCCAAAGCTCTTCTCCCCTCTTGTCTGCTTGTTGTTCATGTAAAACTGAATGTGTAATATTTCTTGTAAGATTGTCCGTAAGATCTTTGTGTACTATTTGTTTGCTTTGTCATTTACTTTCTTGTTTAAATATTTCTTCCTCTCTTCTGCTAGGTTTAGAATGGAAGTGTTCCTCATTTCCTAACATGCGGTATCAAAGCTTGGTTTAACAACCTTGGATCTGATCTAAACCCTAGGTTTAGTAAGAGTTGTAAGTCGGAAATATTTAAATATTTTATTAAATAATAGCAAGCAGCTTGAGAATAGAGATCGGAAAATTAATGGCCAGAATTTTAAGCTTTGGAAGCTTAAAATTAAAGACCTCCTTGTAGATAGAGAACAATAGACAACAGTCTATCCAGGTACCATGCCGAAATGTATGTCAATGGAAGAATGAGATAAACTCGAGAGAATAGCAAGGAGTATTATTCGACTTTGTCTTGCAGATTCGGTACTGTTGAATGTCTCAAGTGAAGATTCAGCCAAGAAACTGTGGGACAAGTTGGGGAGCTTGTACCAATTAAAATCCCTGGTAAATAAGTTGTATCTTTTGAGGATGAGTGAGGGAATTTCAATGACTGAGCATTTAAATTCATTTAATACCATTATAATCCAGTTATCGTCTATGTATATTAAAATCACTGAGGAGGAGAAATGTATTAGCCTATTATGTTGTTTTCCATACTCCTGGGATAGCTTAGTTGTGGCTATAGGGAGTAATACAACCACCTTAGCGCTAGAAGGCATGGTTGCATCTCTATTGTTAGAATAAATGTGAATGAAGAACATGGAAGAATTGACCAAAGATGCATTAGTGGTGAGAGGTTGACCAGTTGACAGAGATAAAGGAAAATTCTCTGGTAGAAATTATAAGTCGAAGGGTAGATTTAAATCCCATGTTCAGTCAACGAGAAGATGTTGGAAATGCAGTAAATTTGGGCTTTACAATAGGGACTACAAGTCAAATTCAATGGAAGTCAGTATAAGATCAGATGAGAAGCAGTGGACTGAGAGAAAGAAGAATATAAATAAGGGAGGCAATGTGTACTTGGCGTCGACCAGTACATAGTCGGGTCAAGATGTTTGGTTGATCGACTAAGGAGCATCTTATCATATGGCACCACATAGAGAATGGTTCTACGAATATGAACAATATGAAGGAGGAGACATGTTCTTGGGGGACAACTCGACAACCAAAATTGTTGGACGAGGAAGAGTTTGATTGATACTGCAGGATGGGAGGAGTAGAACCCTTCCAAGTGTGCTACACATTCTGGGTTTGGAAAGAAACTTGATATATCTTAGCAAGATGAGTGATGCAAAGGTGCACACTCTATTTTAGAAGGATTCATGCAAGATGTTCATAGGTGTGATGGTCTTAGTGAAAGGAGTTTGAATTGGAACCTTATACAAGTTATTAGGGAATGTCGACTCGACTGGATGCAACAACATCATTTTTCTTGAAGTCTACTCGACTTCGAATCGACTCAACTCAAGATGAGTTGATTCAAACTGACTCGAAAAGTCATCATAAAGTTGACCCGACCATGTTATGGCATGAGAGGATGGGACATATTGGAGAAGAAGTACTTCGGGCTATGCATAACAAATTTATGGTCAAAGATTTTCCTGAATGTAATTTAGAAGTCGACTTTTGTGAACATTGTATATATGGAAAACAAAGTCAGGTGAGGTTCCCATCCGGATCGACAAGGGAAAATGGGATTCTAGAGTTGGTTCATATTGATGTGTTTGGCCCTGTTTCAGTGCCTTCACTTGGTGGATTCCATTATTATGTCTCCTTCGTAGATTATTTTTCAAGGAATACATGGATATATTTCCTTAGGATGAAAACATAGGTTTTCGAGAAATTTAAAGAGTTGAAATCTCTTGTAGAAAAACAAATAGATAAGAAGATTAAGGTGTTTAGTACTGACAATAGTGACGAATTCTTTGGAAACAAATTTGATCAGTTCTGCAAGCAGTGTGGCATAGCATGCCAAAATACCACACCATATACCACACAGCAAAATGGAGTTGTCGAGATAATGAACAGAACATTGATGGACAAGGAAATGAGCATGCTCACTGGTGTTGGGATCACACAAGAATTATGGGTGGAGGAAGTCGACACTGCAAAATATCCGGTGAATATGTCTCCTTTGTTGGCACTACTCAACATGACTCCACATGAGGTATGGTCTAGTAAGAATCCTTCAGTGTGATCCTGAATAATTTGTTAAAAACAAGAATAAACAAGAGAAGGTGTGGTTTAAACTGAGGAACGAAGAATATGATTTAGATGAGTCAATTGAATCAAAAAAATAGGTGGAACAATTGACCTAGGTCAGAAGGTCAAAACGAATAAGAAACCCATTCGAAAGGTATAGTTCGCCTGACGTTTTTTCTGCATTCGTATTAACTACCACTAACAATGAGCCCAAGTCGGTTGGGGAGGTAGTCGACTCAACAGAGGGAAAACTCTAGAAGGACATCATGGTCGAAGAGATGGAAACCTTGCACAAGAATGAGACATGGGACTTAGTCAAATTACTTAGTGGAAAAAACATGTCGGTAGCAAATTGGTATTCAAGAAAAAGATGAACACAGTAGGTCAAGTCAAGAAATTCAAAGCTCGACCGGTAGCGAAAGGATAATCCACAGTCGAAGGATTCGAATTCGATGAGATTTTTTCCCCTATTGCAAAATTAACTTCCATTAGAGTACTAATGTCTTTGGTTGTATCATTTGATCTAGAAATAGAATAGATGGGCGTAAAGACAGTGTTCCTACATGGGAACCTGGAAGAATAAATCTACATGAAACAGCCTGGAGGATTTGTAGTAAAGGGAAATAAATATTTGGTGTGCAAACTGAAAAGATCCCTTTATGATCTAAATAAATCACCAAGGATCTGGTACCAAAATTTCAACACATACATCCTTAGTTTGGGGTTTGTGAGAAGCAAATTTGACCACTGCATACATTCCAAAGAAGAAGATGGGTGTTTCATATATGTACAATTGTATGTCGACAACATATTGTTGATTGGAAACAACATGAACGGAATAAAGGAGGTGAAGAAGAAACTATCCTCCAAGTTTGATATGAAGGATCTCGGTGCAACGAACTTCATTATAGGAATGGACATCAAAAGAGATCGAGCAGCTATAAATTTCTGGTTGAACTAGACGAAGTATATTGAAACAATTTTGAAACGTTTCAACATGCAAGATTGCAAAACTATGAAGGTGCCAATTCTTGTGGGAGAAAGGCTAATTGTTGAACAGTTTCCAAGGACACAAGAGGAAATAGAGGACATTCCATGTGTTCCCTATGCAAGTGTTGTCGGTAGTATAATTTATGTGATGGTCTGCACTTGACCAAACATTTCCCATGCAATGGGAGTGTTGAGAAGATACATGTCGACACCTGGGAAGGAGCATTGGACTATTGTGAAGAGAGTATTCAGGTATTTGTGTGGCACAAAAGACTATGCTATATGCTACCAAGGAAAACCTAGAGGTGATAGTGAATTAAATGTACATGGATTTGTTGACGTCGACTTGGATGGAGATCTGAATCGATGAAGGTCGACTAGTGGATATGTCTTCAAGATTTTTGATGGAGCAATCAGTTGAATGAGTAAACGACAGGAAGTCATAGCCTTGTCAACAATAGAATTTGACTACATGGCAGCCACTCATGGAAGTAAAGAAGCAGTATGGTTGCAAAGGTTGTGTTTAGGAATCAGGTTTGAGCAGAGAGCTATGAAGATAAGGTGTGATAGTCAAAGCGCAGTATTTCTGGAAAAGAACCTTGCTTATCATTTTAAGACTAAGCACATTGATGTACAATACCATTTCCTCAAAGACATGATGGAAAGAAACAATGTACTACTGGATAAAATAGACACATTGGAAAACACAGCAGACTCTTTGACCAATTCTGTGAGTGTTGTGAAGTTCTCTTGGTGCAGAGAGGCAATGGGAATTACTTCCCTAGGTTTGTGAATGAGAGTTCAGAGGTATCTTGGTTTCAACAAAGAAAACAACAAGTGGGAGAATGTTGGGTTGTTATATTATTTGTATTGAAATTCAATTCGAGGTGGATCAATAGATAGTCGAAGTAGAAGGAATCAACAGCAAGTCGAAGGTCGAGGTGGTTCGATAGGGTAAAGATGAAGTCGAAGACATCGATGGTAATTCAAAGGTAGAGGTGGCTTAACTAGGTAAATTCAAAGTCGAAGACATCGATAGCATGTCGAAGAGGTGAACCGACAAGAGGTCGACAAAAGGGTGTGTAGCAATCGACTGAAGATCGAATGGTGGTCGACTAGTAGTCGGCTGGTAATCCGAGTTGGTAGTTGACTGTAATAGAATCCCGCTATTTGCGATATTTGTAGCCAATGATCTGTATGGATATGTAACCATTTTTTAGCGCATTTTCTTTATGGTTATGCCTATTGCAAAGCCTATAGAGAAGGTGTGTTGTAATTTTGTAAGAGAGCTAATGTCTAATCGCCAATAGAGATGAAATTGTAGAGGTTGTTGGTCATGTAGATGTAAGCCAAAATTTGGCTACAGGGTTTTTCTTGTGTAAAGAAATAAGGTATGATGTTGATTGTGTCTTAGGTGTGGACCAAGGTTAGGTATGTAACCTGTTATTCTGAATGAATAAGACAACAAGAGAGTAGAACACTCAAGGAATGTTGGTTTTCCCGGTTTGGGTTTCCAGGGTAAAACTTTGTGTACCGTGTGATTGCTTTGTCATTTATTTTCTTGTTTAAATCTTTATTCCTCCCTTCTGCTAGGTTTAGCATGGAAGTGTTCCTCATTTTTGAACAACTTGGCCATAGCCACATTTATATCTACATTATGCATTAATTAAATTGGGTATTATAGTGGGGATGTTACAACAACAATGTTTAAACCATGAATAAGAAGTAATAATCTCACAAACCAAACTAAATATCATTATCACATAGAAATATCATAGCAATTCAAGACAAAATGGACACCATATTTTCTCTGGAAACCAATAGAGGAAAACCAGCTTTAAATTTTTGCTCGGTTATCATTTCGATGATATTTGGCTACAATGCATCTCATGGATCCTTGTTGATCTTCCTCTCTTAGCCAACAAAAATCCCTTTGATATTGGAAGTATAGGAACAAATAGGGAGAGGTTGGGTAATGGGAACGCCAACATGCATGACCTTTCACTTCCCGTTCCTCAATCTCTTCTCCTCTCTTATTCTATTTTTTTTTTATTTTTAATTAATCCATTGTTTCATTCTCTTTTTTTTCTTGGAATTACATATCCCAAGGAAACCCTCTAGGCACTTCCCCTCATTTTGAGGATGGTACCTGGGGTAAATCAGATTCCGCAAAAGATCGATGCTTTGTCAACACATGTCTCAAGTCCATTACACCAATATACTCATGAAGAGATCAACATGTCACTTGTGAGAATTGAACCAAAGTGGGGTGGATAACAAATTTGTTCTCACCACACAAGATACACTCAATTAAGAAACCATTATTTTCTTCTCATTTTGTCTTATTCCACTTTTACATTTGCTTTATTTTTAATAGTTTTACCTAACCTTCATTAATCATCGAATTGGCTTGTAGTTACTAAGTCTTACAACCATTCAATTGTTCAAATCAAATTTTACATGCCTCAACGCCTAATTAATGCTAGGGTTTTGGACCCTCAAGAATCTTCTTCAAATTCCACACATGACTAGATCCACGTGTGTGAGTAATGGAAGATAACATGGAATCCACTCGTTACCATGGTAGTCGATAGAATAGGTCAACTTGTGGGAGGCATAACTTCTACATATGAACTTTGATTAAGGTGATCTTCATGCCATTGGAAATCTCTCAAAGTGTATAACAATGCCAAGATGCTAAAAGCTAGCCTCTCAAAGTTTTGACCCCAAAAATGGTCATTTAGGGCCTCAAATGGGTTCTAAAAGGTTCTAGAATTCAAATCACCTGGGTGGGACCTGCTCAAAAAATGGGACCTACAATCAAATAACTCCAATTTTCCAACCTAAAAGTACCAAAATAGATGAAAATTTATATAATCATCCGTTATGGATCATACCTCCTCATCTAGGGAGGCTTTTGGTCCCCAAAATATTTTACTAAAGGAGGTGAGGAAATTTTTCCTCCACTTTCTTCCTGGAGTACCATTTGGGCTTGCTTGGAATTTATTCTTTCAACCCAACCTACCAAAGTTCATACAACTCCCATCTATTTGTTCTATACTTATTTTATAGAACTATATCTTCTACTAACTTTGCTTGATCTTCTAGTTCTAAGTCCTCTATGGTATGTAAGACTTGTTCATTAGTTTCCTAGTCCAACATGGAAGGTTCATAGAGTTTTAGATTTTCTACATTCATCACTAAGTAAATGTGCATATATGTGGGTAGGCTGAGTCTATAGGCATTATCAGCCACCTTATCCAGTACTTCAAAAGACCATACCATGAAGCCTTGATCTTCTTACTAGGACCCTATAGCCTTTCTTTATTTAAATACAACCAAACTCTTTCACCCACCATATTTTCTCAATTCTATGATGATCATGTTAGGCCTTGTACTTTTATTGTGACTTCTTCAATGTCTCATGTACTTGAAAATGGATCTACATGATCTTATAAACAAAATTTTCATCCTTTAATGATTTTCTTGTGGTATCTTACCTCACTACTCCTTACTATCCATATACAACATCTAAGAGCGAAGGTGGAAAATACCCAAAGCAAGCTTCAAAAGGGAACTTACTAGTAGAAGTGTGGATTTCCAGGTTATAAGAGTGCTAAATATAAATAAAATCTTTGTTCCATGTCCTTGGATGCTTCTAATTATAACCTCTCAAAAGATCAACCAATGGCTTATTCACTAGTTCTATCTACCCATTTGTTTATGGATGGAAAGTTGTAGATCTCTTAACCTTGGTGTCCATATTCTCTTAGAGTGTAGTCCAAAAGGAATTGAAAAATCTAGTATTTGAGATGATACTCTTGGTATCCCAAAGTACACCTAGATCTTTTCAAAGAACATGTTTGATGCATCCCCTCTCGTCGTGGTCTTTTTACAAGGCATGAGAATGCATATCGTGCTAAACTTGTCAACTACCACAAATAGATAGTCATGTCTCTTACTTGTTCTTGGAAAATCACCCACAAAATCCATGGAGATGCTCTCCCAGGGTCTTGTAGGTATAGGTAGGGGATGATATAACCCTTTCTTTTTATTATTGGGCTTATAAGTAAAGCAAAGTATGCACCCTCTAATCAACCAAACTACATCTTCTTTCATTCTATGCCAATGCACATACCTTGTAAGTTGGAAATTGTCTTCCCAACACTAAAATGTCTTGTGACTTTGAAGGTGTGAGCCTCTCTAATAAGTTGTAGTCCTTCACCTTTATGAACATAGAGATTATCCATCTTGTAGAGTAACTCATCCCAGAGATGTGGTTTATCATAATCGTCATCTTCTTCTACATGAACTTGGCCCTGCAACTACTAAAACACCTCTTTAAATTATTCATCTTCCATGTATGCATATTTGTATACATCATGGGTGAAGGAATGCATGTGAATAAGAGTTCCCAAAGCTGCAATATTTGATGTGGGTGGCCTTAAAAGCATGTATGCCAACTTATTAGTGCCACGCTTCTTATACTTGATGATTAGATGAAATTGTTGTAAAAACTCATCCCCTTGTAGTGTGTAGTTTGCTAAAGTTTGCTCTGGGCTTGGAAATATTGTATTGGTTGGTGATTAGTGTGAATGATGGTCTCCTTTCCCATGAAATAGTGCTTCCATTTCTTAACAACTTGAACCAAAGCATAGAGTTCCTTTTCATATGTAGGGTAGTTCAAGACTCCACCATGAAACATTTCAAAATGATAGCATATCAGCTTACTTTCCTGCATCAATATTTCTCCCATAACACACCCACTTGCATTCTTATCCACTTCAAAAGGATTCTACAAATTAAGCAATGCAACAATTAGTGCTTAACTAACCTTTATTTTCCACTCATCAAAATATTTTCGTTGATTCTTTCAACATTGGAAACTCTTGTTGTTAGCTATTATGGTGTTGAGTGGTGCAACCATGACTGAAAAGGATGATATAAACTTTTGCGGGCACTATGTTTCCCCCAAAAAGCTACTAAATTTAGTCCAATTAGTAGGAAATGGCCACTTCAGGATGGCCTTCATATTTGTGGGATCTATATTGAGTTCCCCTCCACCAATCACATACCACAGATCCACCATTGATTGTTGAGCAAATTCACACTTCTTAAGGTTTTCCAGAAATAGATACTTTTTTAGAGTCTCTAGCACCTACATGAGATGTGATATATGCTCTTCCTAGGTATATTTATAATCCATATATCATCTAAGTACATTATTACAAATGAATCTAGAAAGGGATATAATACACCATTCATCAAACACACAAATTTAGCTAGTGCATTGCAAAAACCGAAAGGCATTACTAGCCATTCATATAGACCTTTCCTTGTCTTGAAGGTAGTTTTCCAAGTGTCTTGCTCTTTAACTCATACCTAGTGGTATCTCAATTTTTTTTTAACAAAAAGAGGGGGGGGGGGTTTTAATAATAAAAATATATTATAAAACATTTGAGGAGTACAAGAAGTTCAAAATTTTCCACTAAGCTATCAAGAATGCCCTATTGAGGGTGAAATACAACTATTGATAATAGCTTTATATTTTTCACATGGTGCTTATATCCATGGACCTTGCCCAAATAAAATTTGTAGAATATGACCAAAGTATATAAACAAAAATGGAACATTTTTAAAAATCCTTTGATGGCAGGACCAAAATTAATACCATTACCCTACATCTGGCACTGGGACATTCAAGTCCAACCGAACAGGAGCTTCTGCCTGAGAAGAGGCTTCATATGATTCTCCTCAAGGGCCATTATTTGCTAGAGGGGTCGTAATTTTTGGGGGGCCTAGCATGAACTTCTTCCAATTGTTCTCAAACTGTTGAGCATTCTTCTTCGAGGTATAGAATAGTCTTTCTCTGAGTTACTGATTCTTACAAAATTGTGAGCATTTGGGCTGAGAGCCCGTTGTATCGAATTTTTAGGGAGAAAACAGAGTTTCGCTTGTATGTTGGATCCTCTTCCATATGTTCATTTTTCTTTCCCAATGCCCTAAATTCTTGGCTGCCATATCTTGTCACAGACACTAGAATAGAACCTGAGAAGTATCAACCAAAGCGAAAGAGCAGAGAAGACTGAAATATTCCTCACTCGAACGATGAAGCTAAGTAGAATAGGAGCCATGCATGAGATAAAAAAGCTCCCAAAATGTGAACTAAGTCACCTTCATATGCTCGCCACCTTCGAAAATCATTATAGGAAGCTACTAAAAATATGGTTACACCCATGTCCATCCCACATTGCAGAGGAAGAAAGAATTGGAGCTGAGGAAAAGACCATTCCCAACGAGGGAGGTTATGGAATGCTCATGGGAGTGCATACAAAACACGAGTCAAGGGACTTGAGACAATAGCTTGACATCACCCCGCATTAATACTTAATTGAATGGACATGAGTGGAGGGTGGGGGTCCCCCCTTTTATTTAATTTTTTTTGTATAAAAACAAAATCTCTTAGGTCCTTAACCATTCGTGGGGGAGAAGAACCAATGTCTTCCCCTTTTCGAGATTTATGAATGAATTTGAAATCTCGTGGAATTGCTTCGATAGATTGAGATTTTTTTATGGATAGAACCCCCTTCCTGAAGTATGGTCGCATGGTTGGCTTATCTATCGACCTCATGGTTATTAGATATTAACACATGAAAAAATTCAATTGTGCGAAAAGAAGTGAGTTTTTTTCTAAATTTTGCAAAAGATGTCTCAAAGATGGATTTTCTTTGGAAGATAATTAAACCTTTCATGTTTAATTGTCAATTCAGAATCCCCAACGACTATGGCAACAATAATTCATTGAGCCTTTGCCAAAATCATACCTTGTAACAAGGTGTAGGCTTCTGCTTGGTTATTTTAAGAATGGCCAATGCTCCATGCAAAGGTGAATTTCAGATTTTTTCATAGACCATACAACACCCATCCCGCACCTGCCACCCTAGGTATCTTGATTTGAGATCTAGCTTGGTGAAGTATTTGTAATGTTGCAACTAATCTAACAATTCATCAATCTTGGGCATAAGGTATTGATTATTAAGGGTAATCTTATTCAAAGATCGATAGTTGATACACATTCTCCAACTCCCATCCTTCTTAGGTACTATGATGATATGTGACCTAGAAGGTGGGGTGTTCATTTGAATTACTCTCTACTCCAATATTTGCTACAACTATTTCTTCACTTCATCTACTTCCAAGATGGATTGTCTATACGTACCAATGTTTGGAAATGGGGAGTTAGGAAATAATTGTATCTCGTGCTCCACTTCCCTCTTAGTTGGTAACCCTTTATGATCTTGGAACACTTCTTTATACACCTGTAAAATATCCTCCAACTGATGTTTTTGTGATTTAGTATATCCCTCTAGACATGTCTTTACCTTTCTCGATTCTTCTCCTGGTTGATCCTCTCTTTAAAAGAGTAATACAAACTTCCTACTTGAAGTGATCAATTTCTTGGCTTGGTTAGCACTTACCAAAGAGATATTGGATTTTATTTTTTGTTCATTGATTATTAAATACTTCTCATTCTTGATTAGAAAATATTGGTTGGATCTCCTCATGAATATTACATCCCTCATGTACATGTAGGGGCTTCTAAACACTACGCCACACATATCAAGTGGCACTACATCTATCTCTACTTCATCGGTATAGTTTTCCCTATAGAAAATTGGATCTTACACTACTTGGTGACCCTCATCTTTGCATCCTTATTTACCCATCCCAATGGATATGTGCAAGAATGGTCTTGAACTTCCAATCCAATCTTGCTAACCAGATATTCTACTACGAGATTGGCATGTGAATCGAAATCAAATATAGCATCCACCTTTATCTTCTTGACCTATATCTTAATGTGAGATCTTTTAATCATCTCCTTCTCTTCCTTGTGATGGAGTCTATTTAGATTCACCTCCTTTTGCTTTGTGGTGCAAACAATCCTTTCATCCACATTTGAGTTGCTCTCTATTTGGTTGCTTGAATCTATGGCTAGCATATTCTTCTTCTTGGCATCCTTCTTGTAGTTTTTTGGATTCAACTCTAGATGTAGCTTCCAACACTTATCTTAAGTGTGACCACTGATATTACAATGGTTATAATGGTGTTATTTATTAGTAAATTGAAATATGTAGAGAATAAATAATATATATTAATAGATTTACTACAAAAATGATAGATTACAACCACAATAGCCAAATAAAGAACCATAATACCACAAAATGTTATACCTTGATTGATGAAAGCAATGTTCACTTGCCTCTTCAAGGGTGAAACATCCAATTAAATAGAGCTCTGAATACAATAAACTTCAAAATGTTTTGCATTACATTGCTTCTACTTACTTATATAATTATAACTACATCCTAGGAACATTCCAGGGAAGGAAGTTTCTATTACGTGGGACTTTCTAGTCATCCTTCTTATAGTTATTGCTTTCACACTAATACATGGGACTTGTGTACTATAGATGGCCTCCATACATAGAAACCTATATAACTACTTATGGGGTTAGGGTAGGACCCTAACATGNCCCCAATAAAATATGACATTGTCCTCAATTCTAGAGATGAGGGTATTGTCAAAGGATCTATGTTGTTTATCATGTGGAATCCTCAAGTAGTGTATCATTCCACTGTATCAGGATCTCTTGGATAGTGTGTTTGTGGAGACAACACTCTCTTTTGGAAAGGATGGCCTCGGGCTCAATCAATTGGAACCTTATTCATCCAATTTTGGAAGGCTATTTTAAATATGGCAATTAGATCTGACCACTTTCTTTAAGCAAGGGACATGAAAGATTAAATGAATTTTAGAGTGGCTTACAAGTTCCAATTCGTAAGCCATTAGCCCAATATGCCTAAGGACCTCAAAGGGGCTATAAAAATTTCGAGCAAGCTTCTAATGGTGGTTGTCTTTGAGGGAGGTCTACTTATAAGGCTATGTGTGGAGGATGATCTGTATTTTATGAGCAGAACGAAATGACTACAGATTATTAACAGGTGCTTAACCCAAAATAACAAAGATACAGTAAAACTAGTTTTCTATTCAATAAGGAAATAAGTTGAAACTGTAAAATGCAGCAGAAAACAAGCTTGTTGGAATGGTTGCGGCTTATCTCTGAGAAGAGATGTGATGGTTGCGCTCATTCGCAAGAACATGATTACAATGAGGCTCTGAAGGCATTTTTACAATAAACAGGAATGCCAAAAACCCTAGACATCCAAAAATCTAACCCTAGGAGATGAAGCACCAAAAGTCATGTGGGCCCCGTTTGGTAGGTGGTGGCAAAGTCTGGGTTTGTCTCATAGAGTTGGGGCCATCCAGAGGTCTCATGGCCGCAAGAGTCTAGCACCGTGGTGAGTGTTGTGAATCGAGGTCTTCTGATGAAATCAGCGACGCGGTTGGTGCTTCATGTTTTATACTTGATGTTCAGGTGGAATTGATGCAAGTATGTGGACCACTTTTGATGGCGGTCATTCTGTAGTTTTCCTTGTGTCTGCATGAATTGCAGTGGCTTATGATCAGTGTGGATGATTGTCTCCTTCCCAAGAATGTAATGTCTCCACTGGTGACAAGCTTGCACAATGGAGTACATTTCTTTTTCGTAAGTAGGGTACTTATGGACAACATCTGATAGTGTCTCACTATGATAGGCCACGGGGTGGTCGTGCTGAGTGAGAACGACGCCCACAGAATAGTCTGAAGTATTTGTCTCGGTCTCAAAAGGATGTTGCAGGTCTGGTAGTGAAAGTACTGGGGATAAGCACAAGCGTTGCTTCAAATCATTGAACTCTTGTTGTTGGGACCGGCCCCACACAAATTATGCCTTACCACCACCCCTGGTTATTTGGATGAGGGCCCATGCAATATGGGAGAATCCCAACACGAACCTGCGGTGGAAATTGGCAAGGCCCAAGAAGATCTGAAGCTCAGTGAGTGTGGCGGGGGCTGGCCAGTCATGGATGACATGGATCTTGGTTGGATCCACATTTACGCCATGTTGATCAACGATGTATCCCAGGTAATGGACCCTATCCATGCCGAAGGAGCATTTTTCCAAATTGGTGTATAGCTTGTGTTGTCGCGGGGTGTGCAAAGCCTGTTGAATATGATGCAAGTGTTCGGCCCAAGTATTGTTGTAAATGACAATGTCATCCAGATACACCACTACAAAAGTATTGGTGAATGGTCGCAGGATATCGTCCATCATCCTCATGAAAGTGGCTGGAGCATTTGTCAAACCAAATGGCATGACTAACCATTCAAAAAGGCCTTCCCTTGACTTGAAGGCGGTCTTCCATACATATGTTTGTTCTATCGGTACCTGGTGGTAGCCAGACTTCAGATCAATCTTACTGAAGTATTTGGCCCCCATGAGTTGATCAAGGAGGTCGTCGATTCAGGGAATCGGGTACCGGTTTCTGACTATGATTTTATTCATAGCCCGGTATTTAATGCAGAGTCGCCAGGTTCCATCTTTCCTTTATACCAGCAGGATTGGGCTTCCACAAGGTGATGAGTTGGGACGAATGTGCCCCTTGTGGAGAAGTTCTTGGATCTTTCGCTTGATCTCCTCATTCTCTAATAGAGAGTGGCGATAGACTGGCCCATTGGGCAGCAGTGCATCAGGGGTCAGATCGATGGGGTGATTGACCTGGCAATGCAGAGGTACCCTGGTAGGTGAGGAGAAGATATTCAAGTATTCTTCCATGACCTTATCTACTTGCTTATGTTGTGTGGAGAGGTCGGTCACAGATACCCTGGATATGGTTGTGATATTTCACTCATTCTGAGAGAGAATCATGAAGAAGACAAACTTCCCCGTCTGAGAGATGACCTTCCTACATTGCTTAGCAGAGATCAAGGAAATAGCACTAGGTGGGACTGCCTCGGGTATCCTGTACAATTTCCTATTCAAAGTAATAATAACACTACGAGGTCTAGACTCATATACAGCATGACGTTTCCATAAATAAGGTTGTCCCAAAAGAACATCACAAACTTCGAGAGGAGCAACATCACACAATACCTCATCCTTGAACGGCTTGATGTCATACGACAGTCGACACTATTGGTTGACACGGAGATCACTTCCTTGGCGGAGCCATCCAATGGTGTAGGGTTGTGGGTGCAACATTGTCAACAGGGCCAGTCGCTTGACGACCTCTACTGAGATGAGGTTATTCTTGCTACCGCTATCAACGATGAAGTGCAGTGGGGTGCCTTTTACCCACATCTGTTAATGGAAGAGGTGCTCTCCTTCTTTTGGCTCGTCTGGTTCACCAGGCTGGAGCTTGGTGGTAGCAATGTTGGCACTGGGCTCCGTGTCAATGATACATATTCCCCTTTATGGTTCTGACCCAGAGTCAGAACCCACTTCTGATTTAGAGGCTTTCACTTCAGCCACCAGGGATTGCTTTGAGCGGCAGTCAGCAGTGTTATGCCAAGGGCTCTTATGGAAGTAGCACCACTTCCCCATGTCTTTCTTTATCTTTTTGATGTCCTTCTTTGCTTGCAGCTTGGACTGATTTTCTTGATACTGTCCATATTTTCTCTGTCCTTTGTTCTGTGGGTTCGGTCGCCCTTTCCTAGATTTTGTTGTGAGGGGTTACCAGGCCCAAATTTTCGCATCTTTTGTTTGAGCTTCTGCTCAATTTTGACAACATATCGGTGAGTCGTGCCCAAGGATGAGATGTCCAGAAATTTCATTTCGGTCTAGATGTATCTATGCAGAGCACCGCGATGCTTGAGCACCAGATGTCACTCAAAATCTTTGATACCCAGCTTGGTGCGCAAGGTATGGAAGATATTTGTGAAATCTGGCACTGCTTGGTCTCTTTCTTGTCGTAGTGTGGTCCATTTGGTATACAAGTCGTCATAGCTTCCGAAAGGGTAGTATTGTTCCTTAATAGCATCCCTAAAGGATTCCCAAGTGGTTGTGACTGTAAATAATGAGGGTTCCTCTGTTTCCTTTTTCTCACAGAAAAATTCCACCAATCTTTGACATGGGGAGCGGCTTTGAGGAGCGCAAAAGTAATGCTTTCTCTATTCGAAAAGTTATTAACAGAAAAATACACTTCTAGTAGATTCAACTACTTGTCTACAGCATTTGCGTCTATCTGACCTTCAAATATAGGAACATCAAATTTTATTTGTACCTTGAAGGGGGCGGTGCCTCCACTCGAAGAAGATGTGACGCATGTCGGTAGTCACCGAAGGATTTGCGCGAAACTATCCATCATCTCGCTCCTCTATTGCGTGAGGGCTTCCTCAAGGAAAATTTTGAAAGGATCTCTTGTCCTATCATCTTTCTTTTCTCCTCCCATGAGAGTTCGTTTGGGCATGTGAGAGCTTTTTTCCTCAAGAGAAACAAGCTCGAGACCCAACTCTTTGTACTCTGACCTCATTGGGGACATGCATTAAGATGACAAGGAGAAGACCGCTCTGATACCACTGATCCGGATTTTATGAGCAGAACGAAATGACTACAGATTATTAATAGGTGCTTAACACAAAATAATAGAGATACAGTAAAATTGGTTTTCTATTCAATAAGGAAATAGGCTGAAACTGTAAAATGCAGCAGAAAACAAGCTTGTTGGAATGGTGGAGTTTATCTCTGAGAAGAGATGTGACGGCTATGCTCATTCGCAAGAAGATGATTACAATGAGGCTCTGAAGGCATTTTTACAATAAACAGGAATGTTAAAAACCCTATACATCCAAAAACCTAACCCTAGGAGATGAAGCGCCAAAAGTCATGTGGGCCCCGTTTGGGTAAGTTAGTACATCAACTTCTTGGGGTCGTAACTTTTGCATACGATCTCTGTTTTAGGCGCATGATAGCCCGTTGGAAAGGTATCATCGAGGAGATTCATTTTGGGGGAAATATAAAAGGAAAATAAATATTTCTCCCTGTTTTCCCAAAAAATGTCGTTTAGGGCCTCAAAACAGCTCCAGAAGTTTCATGACCCAAAAAACTGCTAAAAATAGTAAATTACCAAAATTGCCAAAAAATTGTTTTGAGCCAGCTGGAAAAGTTGGGTGGCCACCGATATCCACCTAGATCAGAGGAATTCCTGATCTCGTCCTTTAAACTAACATTTGGAATGATTATATCCAACTTTCTACTTCATATGATTCTAAGCCATTACCAAATTAACTTTGAGAGTGTGGAGAATGTTGGCCTGAATTGTGAGGGTTTGGTTGATCTCCTACACCTTAGAGGCTTTGGGTAACTAGGATAGTACCAATGTGGGATTTTGACAATAGACAACCTCGAATGGAGTCATTCAAGTGACACCATGATAAGTTATATTGTACCATCATTATACTATAGGTACCTCTTAACCAATTAGTATTATCATTCTCATTAAAGCACCTCAAATATGCTTCCAAACATTTTTTGAAAAAAATAGTCTGACCATTATTCTAGGAGTGATTGGTGATGCTAAGATGCAATAGAGTGCCCTGGAGCTAAAACAGTTATTGCTAGAAATTGTTAGTGAAAGTGGGATCATGGTCCATCACAATAGATTGCAGCATACCATGGAGTTTAAAGATATTATACATTAAGACTTGAGTGATAATTTTATTTGAGGGAGGTCCACTTATAAGGTTGCATTCGCAGGAACACTTGATCCCCTTTTTTAAAATGTGATTATGATCAATTTGCTACTTCATCTAATTATGAGCCATTACTAGATTATATTTGAGAGTGCGGAGAATTTTGGCCTTAGTTGTGAGGGTTTTGCTGACCACATGTACCTTATAGACTCTAGGTAAGTAGGATAGTACTAATGTGGGATTTTGTCCATAGAAAACCTAAAAGGGATTCATTCAAGTCGAACCATGATAAGTTGTATTGTACCACAATTCTACAGGAGGTAACAATTGAACCCATTAGGATTGGCATTCTAAAGTAAATCACCTCAAATATGCTTCCAAACATTTGTTGACAACTTCAACCTAACCATCATTCTAGGGATGATAGGAAGTGCTAAGATGCAATTAAGTGCCTTAGAGCCAAAATAATTCTTGCCAGAAATTGCTAGTGAAAGTGGGGTCATGGTCTATCACAATAAATTGCAGCATACAATGGAGTTTAAATATATTATCCAAAAATACTTGAGTGACCATGGGGGCTTTATAGGGGTGGTTGTAGAGAAAAAAAAATGAGCATATTCGAAAGGGAAAACAATCACAATAATGATGATGGATTTATTGCCATGTTTGGGTAACCCCACAATGAATTCCATAGAAATTTCATCCCATACAACTGGCAGAATGGGTAAAGGTTGCAATTTGTCTGTGTTTTTCACTATTTATCCCTTATGTCATTGGAAAAGGCCACAGTCTACCACAAAAGTGTGGATTTTTTTCTTCATGCCTTCCCCAAAAAACGAATGTTTGATCCTTTCATATGTTTTATGAAAGCCATAATGATTTGTTATTGGGAGGGCATGGATTTCAAATAACACTATTGATTTAAAGGCAAATTGCTTGTTTAAATGCATATTCCCTTTATACTGAAGCTCTTCACTGTGCCAAGTCTATCCTTGATACGCATGGGGTGCCATTTGAAGTTGTTGGATCAAGAGGGAAATCTTGGGATCTATAAACCATTATTTGTAGACATCATTCAACCAATCTTCTACGATGAAGGAGAGTGAAAAGAGAGACCCTTCCTCTTCATACTTTTAAGAGAGCGCATTTGGCACCACATTCTCCTTACCCTTCTTATAAATTATTGTTAGAAAAACAGGACCGCGGAGCAATAAAATAAAACAAATGCAGAAACAAAACATAGAAGATACACAATACAAGAGAGACACAGATTTACGTGATTCACCCAGTGTGGGCTACGTCCACCAGAGAAATTGCCAGGTCCTTTCTTTATTATTATCCAACAAAATGAAGGGATACAACCTATAGCAAAACCCATTGTAACTTCCTCTTCTTTCTCTCACAGTCTCCTCTCACAGAATACAATACTCGCCAACCTCCATAGTCGCAATACATTTTCCTCATAAAAGAGGGTTGCCTTCTAGGGAAAAAAACCATAACATAATCTCTATCGTTAGATCTGTGACCTTATGATGAACGGTCCAGATTTACAATGAAATTACAATATACTTTTACAAGGCAATTTTTCATTCGGGGGCTTCGCCCCCAAACCCCTGCTGGGGGCCCGCTTGCCCCCGGACCCCGTAGAGGGGGTACCCCCCCTCTGCACTCCCCTGCGTGGAAGAGTGTACATACTTCTGGGGTGTAAATACTTCATGGGGTATAAACATGGTTGAAATTAAAAGACCTCTAAATCAAGAAGATAATCAGGCTCCACAACCAAAAATCTCCCACTTGGAGACTGATCTCAACAACTCCACCACTATTGTATATGCTGGACTCTAAACCTTCTTGGACCTGGCAAATTTCTCATCTTCATCTTCATTCTTGAAGACCAACTAAAACTGAGCAAGAACTCAGTTTCTCCCTGGTTACTCCCTTTGTTAACATGTCTGCAGGATTCTGGCTAGTGTGTATCTTTTCCAGCTTCAATTATCCATCTTCCAAGGCGGATCGTATGAAGTGGTACCTCAACTGTATATGCTTAGTCTTCGAATGGAAGGATAATTTCTTTGCAAGGTGAATGGCACTCTGACTGTCACAGTACAACTTGTTATTCTCTTGCTTCTTTCCCAATTCCTCGATAAACCTTTGTAACCAAATCATCTCTTTACTAGCCTTTGTAGCAGCAACATACTCTGCCTCTGTTGTTGAAAGTGCAACAACCTTTTGCAATTTCGAAATCCAACTTACTGTTATTCCACCTATAGTAAAACCATACCCTATGGTGCTCCTCCTGCTGTCTTTATCACCTGCCATATCTGAATCAACATATCCCTGTAGAAAAGTGTCTGAACCTCCAAAACATAATGCATGTGTAGTAGTACATCTCAAATACCTGAGAATCCAC
>JASDQU010106438.1:136107-161290 GCA_032191745.1 Picea mariana
AGAAATTGCCAGGTCCTTTCTTTATTATTATCCAGCAAAATGAAGGGATACAACCTACAACAAAACCCATTGTAACTTCATCTTCTTTCTCTCACAGTCTCCTCTCACAGAATACAATACTCGCCAACCTCCATAGCCGCAATACATTGCCCTCATAAAAGAGGGTTGCCTTCTAGGGCAAAAAACCCTAACATAATCTCTATCGTTAGATCTGTGACCTTATAATGAACGGTCCAGATTTACAATGAAATTACAATATACTTTTACAAGGAAATTTTTGCTTCGGGGGCTTCGCCCCCGAACCCCCACTGGGGGCCCGCTTGCCCCCGGACCCCGCAAAGGGGGTACCCCCACTCTGCACTCCCTCGCGTGGAAGAGTGTACATACTTCTGGGGTGTAAATACTTCATGGGGTATAAACACGGCTAAAAGTAAAAGACCTCTAAATCAGGAAGATAATCAGGCTCCACAACCAACAATTATCTCATAATCATATCCGAACATTTTGGTGACCTATTTCTATTGCTCATGGGATGAAATCCTTTTCTCGAAGAGGTATTTCAAGTTGCGATGATTTATATTAATCTGGAAATGTTTCCTAAGAAATTACATATGCCAAATATCCATAACATGCAATACAACCAAAAAAAATCATAAGTGGATTTTCCCAAGTGTTGCTCACATATTTATTTGTTGGTAAAGGCCAATGGTCTCCCCTCTTACATGAGGGAATCTATGATGTCTTTACCAGAGGCATCATATTCCAAAACAAAGGTCCTAGTGAAGTCTGGTACAGCTAGTACAGAGGTTATCCACGTAGCATTATTCAAATCCTAGAAGGCCTGATATGTGGCTTCAGTCCAACTGAAATAATATTTTTTAAGCAAGGTAGTGAGGGCAGTCACAATCTTACCATGGTCCTTGATGAAGTTTTATAGTAACCGGTGAGACCCAAAAAACCTTGTAAACTTTTAAGAGCGTTGGGATGTGGCCAATGCTTCATTGCTTCAATTTTCTTTGGGTCCACACATACACTATCATGACTAACAATATGACCCCAATATTCCACTTCAGAGACACCAAAGAAACATTTGGACATCTTGAGAAAGATTTGATAATTAACAAGTAGTTGTAAGACCTAATCCACATGGGTGAAATGTGCATGCTAAGTTTTATTGTAGATCAAGATGTCATAAAAAAAACGAAGGACAAAATGACGAAGAAAGGATTGAAATATGTTGTACACAATAATCTAGAAGGTGGAAGGTGGAAGGTGAACTACAAAGGTTGAAGGGAATAATTAGGAACTCATAATGGTCTTTGCAAATGTGAAAAGAAATTTTTGGAACATTTACCTCCTTCATACAGATTCGGTGATAGTTGGAATGGAGATCAAGTTTTGTGAAGATTTGAGTGCCTTTAAGATCGTCCAAGAGGTCATCAATGATGGAAATGGGGAACTTATCCTTGATTGTTATTTTGTTGAGAGCTTGAAATTCAAGACACATGTGACAAGTGCCTTATTTTTCGAGGACCATGACAACTGGCGATGAATAAGAACCAATTGTAATTCCTTTGAAGGTGTAGCAATGACCCTCCTACTGGAAACTCATGTGCAACTCACAAAAATCCATGGTGATGTTACCTAATGTATGTAACCATTCAACACCCAAAACGGCGTTTGAACCACCATTTCAATAACAAATGTGTGGGTTTTCAAGGAATAATGACTCAATTGAAGATGTACATTTTCACAAAAACCACCACATTTCATGGAAAATCTATTAGCAATCATGATCTGGAAGTTGTTTACAACATCAATATAGCAATGTGTTTATAGGGATACCCATTGATGAATGAAGTTGTGGTTGCTACCATTTTCAATTGAGATAATGACTTTGTGATGTTTCATGTAGCCAGTCAATTTGAGGGTTTGGGGAGCCAAGATATGAGTTAAGGCATGTAGGGAGATCTGGGATTCCACATCCTATGTATCATAGGGAGGAATGTATTCACTGGGTGGAGGAAGAGAGTACTAAGGTATAGCTTCAACTTCATCTTCTGAAAGGTCCTCTGAAATGGCCATAAAGAGTTTTTGCTCCTTACATTTATGCTTGGGAAAATATTTATCATCACAATTGTATTAGAGACCTTTAAGTTAGCGTTTTGCAATTTCATCATAGGTTAACTTTTGAACCTTGAGGGGTGGAGAGGATGAAGGGGGATTGGTAGGAGGAGAAATAGTGGGATGGGGAATAAATGATGGCTTTTGTAATTTGGGCATTCAACACATTTTGGGCTTTGTTGGCTCTTTGAGAGGCTTCCGACCAAGTAGTATGGCAAACCATTAAGAATTGGGCATGTATATCTTCCTTCAGACCACTAATAAAGCATTCCCTAAAGAAGGTATCTAACATGCCTTTGATGCAGATGGAAATTTTCTATAAAGCTGAGATGAACTCTTTGATTGTACCATATTGTTTAAGCTTGGTCAGATGGCCCAAATAGTATCTATTTCAAAAAAATCATAGAGGTCTAAGACAAATTGTGTCCAAGAAATATAAACCCAATGGGAGTTCTTATGGAATTTCCACCATACTAGCATTCAAGATCTAAATTTAAGACACCCATATGAAGTTTCATTAAGCCATTGGTGATGTCATGTAAGGTAAAATAATGTTCCATCTGAGAGACCCAGTCTGTGGGGTAAGAGCCATTAAATTTGTTGAGATCCACTTTAGGGAGTCTATTCCATGTTTGAGTCATGGGATCTTATTCATATGGGTTAGAGTGAGGCCCCATGGGATTGGATGAGTTATCTCCCTTTGGTTGTGATGTTTGGTCCTGGTATTAGTAACCCTTCAATTGATTGCACAATGCCATGAGTTGGGACAACTGGTCTAGGACTAAGTTCAGTTTGGCAAGCTTTGCATTGATGGATGTAAAATTTTGATTGGCAGAGGAGTTGTTGTGGTCTATTTTGTGTTGCAACTCATCACACTAAGTTTCCAAGTAGGAGACTCATGTGGCTATCTCCTTTCCTCTAGTAGCCATAGATATGGGGTCCACAAGAAAAAGGTTATTGGAGAGTAGTACAAAGGTGATCACCATTACATTCAGGGTCTATTAAGATAGTTGTATGGTAGCAGGGTTCGTGAGTCCACCAAATTGGCTTACTAAATATTGGTACCATGATTATCAATGCAACACAAGGATTCTGTTGAGATATGTCCCAAAGAAGGTTGTAATTAGGATCCAAATTCTTCCTTTTTTTTACTCCTACAGAGTTATACTCCCTCCTAATAAAATATTGTGCTAACATAATTCTCAAGTTCTCAATACTGTAATTAATGTAGGAATTTCGTGGATTTGTAGTAGGAAGCAGGATTTTGAATGACAGAATGCACAAATTTTCATTACAACATTTTATGTAGGAATTTCATGGACTGGCAACAAGGAGCGTGTTTTTGAGGATCCCAAGGACAAGGGAGTGTTAGGTGTTATAGCTCTATGATATACATGTAGAGTTTAATAATAGTACTCGACCCAATTTCTAATGGCACTAACGAAGGAGGCTCAACCATACCCTTAGTTGTACTACCTTATTTTCTAGGTACTAGAGTATAATCTTTTCAAGTGTTGGTCGGTGCCAATATAGTAGCAAGATGTTTGATCAGCTTATCTAAAGCTAGTTTCAAGTAACCTAGGGGAATTCCGATAAGGTATGTTGAAGTTAAATTATGTATACAGGTGTTATATAATGTGATACTACTTGAATGGGTACTAGAAAGGGTTACAAGGGTGTCAAACTAGGTGCAACCTCTTATATTTCATGTGTGTATCCTTCCCCTACTACACATTTACCTACAAAATGACATATCATTGTGTTATTTATAGATATTGGAACACATCTTTATTTTGAAAAAATGCTCTAAAATATGTGCTCATAAAAGTGATTGAATACTACTTGTGGTGTTCTTTATTAATAAATTGAAAGATGCATATCAGAGATAATATATTCTACCATATATTTTGCATAAATGAGATATTACAATCACAATAGCGAAAAAAAGAACCAAATACCACAAAATTTTATACCTTTATTAATGAAAGCAATGTTCACTTGCCTCTTTGAGGTTGAAACCTCCAATTGATCAAAGCTTTGACTACCATAAATTTCACAAGACATTTCATTACATTGCTTCTACTTCTTCATATAGTTTTATCTACCTCCTAGAAACATTCTAGAGAAGAAAATTTCTAGTATGTGGAAACTTCTAGTAAGCCTTCTTACAAGTATTGCTTTCACTACTACATGGGCCTTATTTAGTAGATATGGCCTCCATACATGGCAACCTATATAACTACTTGGGGGGTTAGGTTAGGACCCTAACAATTATAGTGGTTTCCTAGATACTTGCACTAATGTGCAGTGATTGTTTTTTTCTTGTCCTTTCCTTTCCACTTCTTCTTTCCCTCCTTGGAATCATCTTTGTGGCCTTTCTATTGGAACCACTTGGTTGTCTTTTATTGTTACCCATATACTCTAGATAATATTCTTACACAAAATCCTAATCAACTATCCTAGGTTTAAAGAGCATCACTTGCCTCCTTAAATGATTACATATATCTCCTAGATACTTGAGTGGTACATGCAATTTCTTGGGAGATATACCCAACACATTGGCCATTTTTTTTCAAATCAATGGTGCACTCTTACACTTTTTTCCCTTGTTTCTATTGAAATTAATTATAACAAATCCACTAGTCCTCTTCTTACCTGATAGGGTAGAATTGGGACTTACTGAGGGGTTTAAACACCTCCAACTTAGTTTTTGGAGAATGGCCCTCTAACTTCAGTCTGACAAATGAAATATTTCACTCTTTTTCTATATTATGAACATTGAAACAAACTTATAACTATTGCAACCACTACTTCAACTTAATAGCATCAATCTCACCTTGGAAGGGTTTGATGTAAACTTCCACTTCCACTTCAAACCAAGACTAGGAAGAAGTGATGGCATTGGAACTTGGTCTCTCTTTCATTGGCCCTTTTTTTGACTCATTTTCTGGTTCTTTTTAATCTCTAGATTTCTCATACAATCCAACTTTTGATTTAGGGCCACCAAACTTGCCGAAAGGTCCAAACTTTTTCTTTAGAGCTACCATGAGGATTTCCATACCATAAGAGATGTTAGATATTTGTGCTTCTAGCTTTGAAAATCTCTCTTCTAACTTATGTTGTGGATTGTTATTATACTCATCCACCATGGCCAAGGTTTTTCAAACTTCATGCCAATTTCTGGATTCCACAACTTCCCACAACATACCCAAAGAAAACTACTTTGGTACCAATATGATCTATAAATTGTCGAGGATATTCCACTAGAATAGTTCATCACAATAGATCTTACAATATTATGAAATATCTTATTATCTTGTGTTTTACTTGGATTCTATATTTCATGTTACTAACTTAATGCATGAAATACTAAATAAACTAAAATCGAAATGAAAGAGACAAGAAAACAACATATTATCCACATAATGAACACAAGATGTACCTTGGGAAAACCCAATATAGGAAAAACATAGCTAGAAGGTGAGGCCTATGCTTTGCTCTTTTCTTCTTAGTTATGAAATGCAAATGCAAAGAAAGGGACACTCACTATGGAGTAGCCCTGGACATTGTTGCCAATATGGTTGCTACAAGATCTTCTACTTCCTATGTCTACTTCAATATCACACTCTTAATGTTTTGCACTCTTATGGAACAATACTCAATACAATAAGAATGGAGCCCCTTCCTTTCCTAGCAACCTAATATTTAACATAGGTTGATATACGTCTAGGGTTGGGGATAAGGTTTTTGAATACCTCAACCCCCAATTAATCTTAGGAGTTTATCCTTCTAGAATGTTCTTGAAAGTCCACACTTGACTAGATCCACATGCATTAGTAATGCAAGTTAGCATGGCATCCACTTAGTACCATGGTGGTAAGAAAGATAGGTCAACTTGTGGGAGGTATAACTTCTGCATACAAACTTCGATTGAGGCGACCTTCATGCCATTGGAAAGCTAACAATGTTTATAATAAGTTCACAAAGTTTTGACCCAAAAAATGATTGCTTAAGCTCTCAAGTAAACTCCAAAAGTTTTTGGACCCCAAGTCACCAAAGCGGTACCTATTAATAAAATGGAATTTTTCCACCTAGAAAATAACAAAATAGATAAAAAAAAAAGTATATAATGATTCATTCCATATCACCTCATCAATGATCATAGGTTTAAAGAGTATCACTTGCCTCCTTAAATAATGGTGGAGACCACCTAGATGCTTGAGGACTACATCGAGATTCTTCAGAAATATTCCAACATGATGGATTCTTTTGTGAACTTAGTTATGTGCTCTTGTACACTTTGCACTTGCTTTTTGTTGGAAGTAATGTCGCCAGATCCATTGATCTTCTTTGTTGTATTACTGAGAGTGGGGGGTGAATCAGTAATAGAACAATTATAGTCCTTTTTAACCAAATAATCCAACTGTTATATCAATGTAGAATTACCATCCAATAATGAGCAATGAACAAATGAACAATCATACACATACACAGTACACCAATGTTTTACGTGGAAACCCAAAGCGGGAGAAAACCATGGAACGTTTTTTCTTATATGTCTTGAAGAATTACATTCATTGGAAGCACCAACTTCCTTTTTTTTCCAGCTGCAACTGGAAGGAGGCTCCAACCTCCTAGTTTCTCAGGCTACAACCTGAGGAAAACTCCAACTCTCCAATTCTTTTGCTACAACCAGAAGGAGGCTACAACCCCCTATGTTCTCCGGCTACAACCGGAAGGTGGCTACAACCACTTGTCATTGCCCCATCCAACCGCCCTGAAGTAGAAGTAGAATTATGGAACCAATATCACACTATCACTGTGAGATATACCGATGTAAACCTGTACCATAAACAAGTGCATCAACCATGCACCAACCTGTACCAAACAACCTGTAATCAACCTGTACCATAAACAAGTGCATCCAACCATGTACCAAGTATGTACCAATCATGTGTCACCTACTCATCAACTATGACTAATCAATATGTACCAACATCATCAACTATACACCTCATGTATGTGCCAACTCATCAACTACTTGTCTCAACCATGTACTCAACCATGTACCCAACATGTACCTTAACCAAAAGCCCTCATCAATTTCATCATCCAAATATGATTTCTAAATCTGTAATAGACATGGTGTATATGAACACATACCTACAAACCTTCCTTAACTTTAACAACAAGATACTAGCATTTTCATCAAATTTCTTTAGTCTCACATGACTAGTTTTGGATCAGTCAACAACCCTAACTTGAAATAATCATAACTATGTACTTGTAATGAATAAAGATCTAAAACTGATATACAATGTTCTTCAGTGTGTTTTATGCAATTCCTCCAAGTGTCACTACTTGAAACCTCTCATAAAAGGAGTTATAGCAAAAATGGCATACCTTGTTGAATTATGGCTTATTCTAGAGAGCGACCTTGTAGAGTGTGCCCTGCATAGAATATTTGTTGAATCAATATGAAAATGTTACACAGAATACTAAAGATTGTACTCTAACCAATACATTTGGTCTTACTGAATTTGGATCTGTTATGAATAAGTTATGATGTTTTTACTTGAAACACTTGTTTTAGACTAGTTTCAGGACTAGCCACAAACTCTATTTTCCACAGAGTGTAACTCCAAAAATACAACGACCCACAAGCTGATTTTTTTACCACGGATACTTGGATATGTTTCCTTAATGGAATGGCAATTTCATGGTCTGGATCATTCTAGAAAAAAAATTATTGTGAAAGTGGTGAGATGACCTGTAAATAACATACCTTAGAAAGCATCATCAAAAGAATTTATCCTCCCTTGAATTTTCGCCTTCTTTTCTTCACCTTCCTTCTGAAATTTGGCTTAGATATACTTTGGTTACCTCAGACACCTATAGATATTCAATATTCTCAAGTGTTATCTTAAATGAGAGAGCCTTGCCTCTTATTTATACTCTCCAAGTAGCTTCCTTTAAAACATCTTCTAGGTCACTTTGCCCGCTTTCCTTATTTTAGGGTTAACCCACTTCTAATTTCTCCATTAAGTTTATTATTCAAATAATTTATTTTGTATTCACTTTCAATTATAGTACACTCATCACTTCACTTTATTATTTACCTTCTAAAATCTCTTAAACCACTTTGACTACTTTGACCTTTTGGGGCTTCTAGATGACATATGAGGGTCCTCCAACTTCGTAAGGTCATAACTCTCAAACCGTGAGGAGTTATGTGACATTCCGCATACCACAAAAAATGGAATGACATGTAATATCTATATAGAATAGTATTACCTACAAATATATCAAAACTCAGACCATTATCCATCAAAAAAACTTGGGCCCATTACCCAAACCCAGGTTCTCCAACTTCTTATGGCCATAACTCTCTAACCGTGAGGAGTTATGTGACGTTCCACATACCATCGGAAATGGCATGACAAGCACTATCCATATAAGATAGTTTCACTAAAAAATTCACTGACCTTCATCTCATTATTCCACAAATAAGCATGGGTTCTCTAACCATACTTCTAGGATAACTCAATCTGCAAAGCGTCTTCTCGTGAGGGCTTTCACCATAAGGGGACCATTTTGGAGTTCATCCTTTGTGCTATCGGGCTTTCTTCAAGGGTAGACGTCAATGACAACCAACCTTAATCAACATTCTTTGTACCCAATAGGGTAAAACTAGGAATTAATGATGGTTTTAAACACCTCCCACTTAATTACTAGTGGATCACCCTCTAGCGTAAGTGTCTCTTGTGTATTTCCCACCAAGTTTGGGCATGACCCTCTAACTTTGGTAGAAGAAATGATATCTTTGAATATTTACCTCTTATTGGCAGGTCCTAAAACCAAATGTCAAACAATGGGGGCTCTACCCAAAGAAAATGCCCAATTAGAGTTTTCTTTGTTTGATATAGCAAAACCCTCCATATTATAATGCCTGAAAACCTTATAATGACGAACTTTAATTAGATTTAAAAAAAAAAAAAACAATTAAATATTTTCTTTATTTTATTAAATAACCTAAGTAAATCATTCAAATACTAAATTAATTACACTATCAAAGAAATTGCAGAAATAAAGATAACTTATAAATATGCTAAAAAGTATTTCTAAATGTACTAGAATTACATAAATAATTCCATTTCAATTGAAGTAAGACGAAATTAACAGAAAAGAAAATCTAACAAAGTTTCAAAGACTATAAGTATGATGATAAAAGAAAGTGAATGGAAGAAACTTACTTCATAACAGAGAAATCTGATATATGAAAAAGAAACTCCTTACAACCATCCCAGATTGACACCACACAGAAAAATCTAAAGAAATTATCAACTAGAATAATCTTTGACCAGCAAAATTTTGGCCTCTTAATTGGCTTTCTTCATTCCATAAAAGAGTAGTCCTTTACATTGGTTTTTCAAAATTCCCAAAAGACAAAAAGCCCATCCTTCATCCTTTCATTCTACTTTAAATAACATTTTTTAAATAATTTATCTAACTTTTCTAACTTCTATTCTAATCAATATTATCTTATTGATCACTTGGGACTTTATCTTCCTCTTGATCAACTCAGACCAAATATTTATTTTTCTCCCATTCTTCAAACAGACTTTGGCAAAGCTCAAGATGAGGAAAATATGTTATTTTAGTGGGGGCCCTAAAGTTAATACTTCTCTTTCTTATCTTTTAGAATGCTTCTCAATCTTACAAAAGGAATATTATAAAAAGGCCATTTTCTTTGTCTCTTCAACAGGAAATTTTTCTAATGCTTTGTTTCTATACTTTTAACTACTTGAGCTTCCTCTCTAAGTTGATCAACACAATCTTCATTTTTTTCATTACTTTCTCTACTGAATAAAATTCTTTTGGAAGGAGGAATGAAGGTAGATGATACTTCGTTGTAATATCTTCAATAAAATCCTATATTTTTAAACATTGCATCCAACAATCTTCAATATTTATTTGACTATCTTTGTTTAAACTTTCCCAGAAACTTAGATCCACTTTTATTTCTTGTATCTCCTTTTGTCAATTAATTTGATGTTTTGTTCTTCGTGACTATAAAGTCCCCACTATAATCCCCAGTTTAATTATGCTTAATATAGATATAATGTGTGGCTATGACCAAGTGATGTAATATGCGAATTGTATTTCTAAATTTTAATAATAAAATGTGATGTCAACTGCTAAGGGGATATGGACATATATGGGGGTTGATTAATCCACAAGAGAGGGGAGGGTCTAAGAGAATTTCTAAGAGAGGGGTCCAAGGGGGAATTACCCGTGTCTAATAATTTAAACCACTTCATAAAAATACCATTGGTATATGAACCTTCTAGTTTCCAAATGAGTGTCTCCAAAGCCAATCATTGAATGCATGTAAGAGGGTCAATGTGAGAAGTCACATCTCATAGTTATTGGGAGCATGGGGGTTGAGTACAATCATCTTGGGGAAGTGTGTGAGTCAAGTAAGTAAGCCAAAGAGAGAAAATTTGTATGAACATTTACAACAATTTTAGACAGTCAATATTTATACATGAACAATAAGCATAGAGTAGAAAAGTAGAGCTCGGAGCTCGAGCAACCATGGAAGGAGAATTTTGCAGCATGTTGGAGCATTTTGGAGATGAAGACTGAAGAGCCAGGTTTTCAGGCCTGAAGAGTGAACTCCTGCGTGAGTTGCACTATAAAAACAAGTGATTATTGTTGTTTTACTTGTAGTTTTCCTAGCAGTGACCTCATTGAGTTTCCTAACAGAAAGATTCCTATTTACATGTGCCAGAGAGACCCCAATAAACAAATGGGATGCCCAAGGGACTGAGAGCAGTGAAGGGGTACATTCCTTGGGTTGGACAGGTCGAGAGGAATATAGTTGGTGGAAAAATCGAGATAGTTGTAGGAGAATACCACTGGGTTGTGGGATTTCGGAGCTATGAGTGGATAGTGAGAGACCACCCTCTTTTGTGGATTGCTATCCCTAGCTCAGGGGTGACTTGTTGTTGAGATTTGGAACAACAATTCTATGGTTGGGTAGAACATCTCTCCCAATTAGTTGGTTGCACAACCATTTTTAAAATATAAGTGTTGTATATGTTTTCTATCTTGTATTATGAGTTTTAATTGTTGTGCATGAACTCTGTGTTTGATAATAATTTATATGTTGTTGTGTTGAGTTATTTAAGCTACATTCATGTCATTTTTTTAACATGTTTTAGAAGCATTTAATTAATGGTAACAAACAATAGTTAAATATGGTTGTAATTCCTAGCTGGTAAGCTATAGAAAATAATTAGCGTTAAAAGTTTTAATTTATGAGTATTTTTGCATGTAATGGACCTCATCTAGGTTGGTGAACATTACATTATGGTATAATATCTTTTGAATCAACACTGGAAGGTTGAAATTTAAACCATAGAGTTGCAGAGTTAAAATTCGACATGGAAGGTCAAAATTCATGTTTTAATGATCGCTGTAGAATTGGGGCAAAGTTTGATGAGTTGACGGCAAAGATCATGTTGTGTTTCGATATCAACGACCCAAATTCATCGTAATAGATTTAAAAACTTATAAGGTTTTTGGAGTTTCGAAAGGTCTAGCAGATCGATGTTCGAGCTTCATTTTCGATAGTTGGGAAAATGAGACAAATCTGTGGTCTGGATTCTTTTTCGACCATTGGGAGGTTGGAGCAGATCGATGGTCAAGATCATTTTGAGTGGAATATCAACAACCTAGATTCATCAAGGATTTGGTTGAAAATTTTGAGTGTTGGAATTCGCCAAAAGAATTTGTCGATGGTCGATGATTGGTGGTCAGCGAAATCAGAAAATTGTTTTGTTCGACCAAGGGAATTCGTCGATGTCTGGATCGATCAGTTTGGCAAAAGGTTTGGTTCGACCAAATAAAATCTATGATGACTAATGGTTGATTATAGGGGATCAATAGAAATTGGTGAAATATTTCATGCATCCAAAGGAAATCGTCGATGGTCAATGATCAGGGGGTCAACAGATTTAGTGAATTGTTCAATTCATCCTAGAGAAGTTGTTGATCATCGATCAAGGAAAGAGGGTGATGACATGTCATGCCACATCAACATCCATGTGTCATTCCATGTCAATCATAGTTCCATTTCAGTGTCCATGTGTTATGCCACATCATCATCTACGTGTCATGCTATATTAGCATAGTTTCCACGTCAAACAAGAGATGGTTGATGGCCTATAGTTGGGGTTCGATGGAATCTATTAGTTTTCAAGGGGATTCATCGATGGTCGGGGTTTGATGATATTTGTAGGAAATATTGGTTTGCTAAGAGGAACAACTTATGGAATATGATTGATAATCAGGGTTTGGGAAATCAATGATCAAGTTTGGTTTACGAAAGGAAATCGTCGATCGTCGATGGAGCTCAGATCAATTGTCTATATTGCTTTGGGCTAGTGATCGATGATGGAGACTCATCCACGGGCCTGGGGAGGTTTATAGGATCAACAAATGAGGTTTCTTTCGATTTTGATATCAATGGCTCGTATTAAAAGGTTGTTATAACAATAAAACAATCATTTTTCTATGAAATTTTCCAGATTTTGAAGGTCATAATATTGCAGGGCATTTTTTAGGGCCTAAACAACGTTTTTAGGATTTCTAATTTTTTATACTACATGTGCCATAAGCACCACATGCAATATTTATGACTTAAATAAAATAACTTGAGAAGATCTTTCCAACGAGCTATTATGTTTGCAAAACAAAGCTCATATGAGAAAGTTACAATTGAAACAGTTAAGGTAAAATTTCAACACTAGTTTACTTCCAGAGGGCATAACTCCTTGCTTAGAAGTTTGTTTGGGGCTCTAGAGTAGTCTATGGAAATATTATGAACCATAGAAGACAACCATGGAGCCAAATTTATAATCTGGGTAAGTAAAAATGTGCAAGAAGAGAAATAAGAGACATGTAGCATACAAGGATAAAATGGGAAAAACAGTCTAAACTTCTCTGGATCATAATTTTCAGCTTGGAACTCATATTTGAGAAAACAAATAGCCGCTAAAAATATATGGAGAAGGAGAAGACATATATCTGCCTATAATTTTGAATTGAGCACTAAAAGTTTCTCAAAAAGTAATAAAGTAAATTCTGCAGCAGTAAGTGAGTGGAAATTGCAGCTTGTGGATGTTGTAACTTTTTGCTCAGAACTTAGAATGAGGCATGAGTACAGTCGTTGGAGAGTTGTTTTAGAGAGGAATGAGTTTAATAAATAATATTTTGAATTATTGTATTGTGTTATTCATAAGTGATATGAAGAATAGTTTGTATTTTAGTTAATGAAATGTTTTATAGTATTCATGTGTTAACAATAATTACTACAAGCACATTTCTTGCAGAATTAGAGGTATAGTAAAACAACTTTGGTTCTTATATGAGGATTGGAGTTATGGAAGATGCCCAAGTATCTTACATCCATGAGGAGGAAGTCCAAGTTCTTCATGTCATCATGGGAAATGTGAGATAAAGTCTAATAGAATAAGAGGTAGACATGAGCTTGTGACTATGAGAAGTCTGCAGAGAGAAGAGCAGAGCTATAGGGATGATAATGAGAGGATTATGAAGGCTCGAGAAGAGATAATTCATAGTCTAAAAATGTTTCATAAACAAGTTAATGAGACTCTGGCACCAAGCAAGAAGCTAGTGCTAGATAAGTAAAAACATCAAAATCCCATAGCAGAAGGGATGATCATGAGAATGATAGGAAGTCAAGAAGCATGAGCAAGAACCATCATTCTCCAAGGAAATCCACCAGAAGAAATCATGCAAGTTTGGGGCGAGGGAGCAGCCCAAGTGTGTCTCTTATTAGGAAACAGAGAAGAAGGCGTGAGGCAGACATCTTGCAAGATGAACTCAGGAAAATCAAGCCACAAACTTTCAATGGTGAGCACATGAAAGGAGAAGAGGTTGAGGCTTGGTTGTTGGAGATGAAGAAATATTTCCAACAACATGATTACCCCTCAAGGGTGAGGCTAGAATTGCAACCTACCACTTGCAAGGAAAGGCAACCATATGGTGAGATCCACTTAAGCAAGCCAAGCACCTTGATGAGAAAATATCTCATGGAGGTTGTTCAAATGATATTTCCAAAAGAAATATTTGTCCAAGCATTACTATGAAAGGAAGATGAAAGAGTTATTTGAACTCAAATTGGGGAGCATGACAATGGATGAATATGAGAAAATATTCTTTCAATTGCTAAACTATGTTAACTTCATAAAGGATGAGAAAGTCAAAATCCAAAGGTTTTTGAGTGGGTTACCTTCCTTCTAGAATGAAAAGATACAATATGATAACCCCAAGACTTTGGAGGAGGTCATAAGAAGAGAAAAGAATATTTGTGAACAGAGTAGAGGAAGGCCAATTTTTCAAAAATCTTGGAATGACAAGATGAAGGGTAAAAAGGATCAAAGGCGGAAAGGTTTTAAGCCACATTTTTTCAAGAACAACTCCCAAGCAAATCAGCAAGGCTAGTCGACTCAAAATGAGCAGAAGACTGCATATTCCTTTGGGAAAAGGCCAAGGAAGAAACCTATACAATGTTGGGGATGTGAGGGAAATCACTTATATAGGGACTTCCCTCATAAAGGAGAAAGAATGAGAACTATCCAAAACATTCAAGAGGTTGAAACAGTGGGAGACATGGAAGGAAGCATGCCAAGGATTTATGCAACCTTGGACAACAAGAAAGCGGAATATCAATCCCCCGTGATCGAAGTGGAAGGTAATATTGATAACCATCCCATAGCAATTTTAATTGATTCTATAACTAGCCATAGTTACATAAACTCTAACATTATTGAAAGATTTCACTTACAAAGGAGTAAGCATAAGAAATCTTGGTTACTTCAGTTAGCCATGGGAGCTAAGAGGAAAGTCAATGAATTCGTTAAAGGTTGTCTAATAGACATGAATGGACTTAGCACAAAGGTAGACGTGAATATTATACCATTAGGTTCATATGATTGTCTAATTGGCATGGATTGGTTGGAAAAAGGCCATGATCTTCTAGATTGTTACAACGAGAAAATCATGTGTCTTGATGAATAAGGAAAGCAAGGAAAGGTTCAAGGCATTCCAAGAGTTGTAGCTGCAAGAGAAATTTCAACCATGCATCTGAAAAAGAGTTTCAAAAAGGGATGTTAGATTTTTGCATCCCATATGGAAGAGACAGCCAAAGATAAAGTGGTAAGCATTGATAACCATCTAGTCTTGAGGGATTTTGAAGAAGTTTTTGGGGAAATCCCAACATTGCCACCAAAGAGAGACATTTAATTATCTATTGATTTGGTGCCACGAGTTGCCCCAGTGTCCAAGACACCTTACAGAATGGGCACACTAGAGTTGAAAGAGTTGCAAATGGAGCTTGAAGAGTTGTTAAAGAAGGGATATATCTTTCCAAGTGTGTCACCTTGAGGTGCCCCGGTTATTTTTGTGAAGAATAAAAATGGAACCTTAAGGTTGTGTATTGATTTCATAACACTAAATAAGGTCACCATAAAGAAAAAATATCATTTGTCGAGGATTGATGATTTATTTGATCAACTGGAAGGTGTAAGAATCTTTTCCAAGTTTGACTTGAGATTAGGTTATCATCAAGCCATGAGTTCAAAAATTTTAGTTCAAAAAGTTGTCCACTCAAGTAAGAAAAGAGGGGAAAGGGGCATGATAATTAAGCTGGATATGGAAAATTCCTTTGATAGGGTCATTCACAGCTTCCTATTCCAAGTGCTCAGAAAGTTCAAGTTCCATCCCTCCTTCATCAGTTGGATTCAGTCCTGCATAAGCATCCCTTGGATAGCTCCTTTGGTCAATGAGTGCCCTTGCTCTTTTTTTAAGGTGTACAGATGACTTAGACAAGGATGCCCTCTTTCACCCTCTCTCTTCATCCTTTTAGCTAAGGTTATGGGTCAAATATTGGATCAGGAAAGGCAGCAAAAAAACATCTTGGGTTTAAGAATGGCCACAAGGGTTAGAAGAATGAACCACTCCCGGTTCGTGAATGATACCCTTCTGATGGGAGGAGCCTCCACAATCATGGCCAAAATATTTAAATTAATTCTGGATCAATTTCTAGAAGCATTAGGGGGGGGAGTGAACTTTGGGAAATGCTACATCTATTCCTGGAACACCAAAGCTTGAATATTAGAAAATATAGAGAACATTCTTCAATTTTTGATAACATCCAACTTGAGATCTTTCAAGTACCTTGGAATCTCGATCTGCCTCTCCTCTGTTCCAACGGACGATTGGGTGATCATAATATCTAAAATAAAGGCCAAAATGGATCATTGGGGAGCCCAATGGTTGAACCCGGCGGGCAGGCTGGTCCTAATTAAAGCAATGCTCTAAGCTTTCCCCATCTTTCAGTTTTCCTCCCTATTGGTCCTTGCCTCGATAAATTCATTATTGGCACAACTGATTAGAAATTTCCTTTGGGAAGGAGGAAAAACCAACAGAAAGTGCTTCCATTTGGTCAAATGGCAGGTGGTCAGAGACCCCAAAGCGTTTTGGGGGTTGGGAATAAGAGACCCATTGCTAGTAAATCTGGCATTAGAAGCCAAGCTTCTATGGAGAGCGCTTACAGAAAAATACACTTGGTGGAAAAGAGCACTAGTTAATAAATACTTCTATCAAAACAGCTTGAGAGGAATTGACAGGAACTTAGAGCATCCGACGAGATCTCCTATTTGGAAGCTTCTTTCAGTCTTGTTGCCCCTAATCCGAAGCCAACTTCATTGGATTCCTGGTAATGGAAAACAAATCAGGATTTGGGAGGACAAAATCCTCAACAATCCAGCTCTGTAGTTGAACGACAGTAGGCTCCATCTCCAGGAATGGCTCTCAGCAAATCAGGAAATCACGTTGTATGATATCTTAAAGTGGACTACATCTGGAAAGTGGGTAAGTTGGAGCTTAGGGGATCCCCCTCGCGAGTTGAGAAATCAAGTGGAATCCCTCATGAAAGCCCTGGAAGGTTTGTCCCCGCATCATCTGCTTGAGCCCGACAAAAGGCGATGAGGAGAACAAGGATATTCGATGGCAAAAGGCTATGAAACCCTTCTAATGTAGGGTCGTAATCTAATCAAAGCAAAGTGGTCCAAGTGTATTTGGCACCCGGATAGCCCCCAAAAAATCAATATCTTTTGTTGGATCTTGCTACAGGGAGAATTCTTACTAGTGAAAACTTGAATAAGCGTGGAATTCTAGGACTTTCCTGATGCGTCCTCTGCAAGAATCATTCAGAGACAATGGCCCACATGTTTCTAGAATGTGATTTCTCCAAAAAAAATTGGTTGGGAACTCTGCAAAACCTCTTTCACTGAGTCAATTGGCTAGAAAAAATATTAGACCTTCTCAATAATTGGATCTCTTACTATAACAAGTCCTTCTTCAAAAGAATTTGGTCCTCTCTCCCCAAATACGTGTGTTGGCAGGTCTAGTTGGCATGAAACAAAAGCATTTTCTCAGAAGAAGTCTCAGAATAAAAAAAAAAACATCAAAGCCATAAGAGCTGAATACTAGGAGTATTTAAATTCCAGAAACATTTCAACCTCAATTACTACTCGGTTGGACAGGCAAGAACTACAATGGTTAATTGATCCAGGGGATCAAATTTAGCTCAAAAATCAAATTGATCGGAATCGCTTCAAAACGGACATGTGCGTAGGCCTCGTCGTTAGAACCCAACGCAACTTGAACAGGCTCAAACGGACATCGTATGAGTAATATATCACGTTCTATTCATTTTTCCAAACAGGGAAAATTTTGCTCACTGTGTAGTCCGTACAATGCTGACGTGGAAGCTGACCGTACAAGTCGTACGACCATACAGTGACGTGGATGATGAGTTGGAATGCTAACTCAGCAGGCTCGGTGGTAGACATGGGCGAATCATATTGTGACAAGTGTCATTTTAGTTGGGAAGTGTTATGGTGCCACGTGGCCCAGTCGTGGGCTGCCATGTGGCACCCCTCCAATGGTTGGAATTTGGTAAAAAAATTATGTGACTTAACAGGAGTCGAACCCACGACCTCCGAGCGGGGGTAAAGCTTTGGCAGGGTCGGGCTACCAGCCTGCCCACGGTGGTTCTTAACCCATATGGTTTGAATTAAATATTTAACCTTGTGTTATGGCTATTTCGGCGGAGTAAAGGGTCGGGGCTAGGCCCCAGCCCGTGGTTCTTAACACCATATGACCACTCCTTCATACCCTTTGGCGCATGTGCAGACTGTGTTGATTGGTATAGCCCCCGGCGCATACACATGGAACCTTACCACATGTCCGTGTTATAAACCGTTTGGCGCGCGCACGGACATTGCATTGGTTTAGCCCCGATCTACAGTACATTCCATACGACCCTTTACACTTGGCGCACGCAGATAATAACTTGATGCTTAGCCCCACAAGTGCGGGTGTTAATCCATATGGCCACCCCACAGGACCATTGGCGAATTTTTGGGCATAGTTAAGCCACGAAGGTCGGATTAGGCACTGGGACGTGGCCACATGCCCCCCATGCGACCTACACCTCCGCCCACAGGGGAGCTAAACTCGTTAATTGTTCGACAGATTGCCCCAATTTGTAGAGTGCACGTGGGTGCTCGATTTTTGACCCAAGAACGTTGCGGGAGCCAGGTTGGTCATTCACATGTGTGTTTTGGCGAGCAGGTACAGCAAGCTTGAAGGGGGAAACTTCCGGGAGGTGTAACTTCTTCTTTTTTTGGCCAAACCAGGTGTCGAAAAAGCCCAAATAGGGGTTTTTGGACGTTCTGAAGCCATTGGAGCCATCTATTTTGTATTCTAAGCACTGTAAGAGCACTTTTTGAGCATAATTAAAATGATCCAAGGGAAGCTGGACCAAGAGATGTAGCCCAAAAGAGGGGTGAACTCCTTTATCATTTGTTGTGTCATGTGTTCATTATTGATGGTTTTTATCTATCTGATATGTTGCTCCTGTTTAAGTAAAACTCATTGAACTTATGTGTTAGTAACTTGATCGAATTACCCAAACACATACCATTTATACACTTGCAATTTAAAGAGATAAGTCTTCTTCATTTTAAATATCTATTGGAAACATATTCATTCCATTTTCAGATCATTAACCCACTTGGAAATCCATTACTCCATATCCTACTCTCATCCTCGCAGATCAAACTGGCAACTCCATGTCCCTCCTACAAAGGTCCAAGAATGGTTAGCCTCCCAAAACTCCCATGTGCTCTTATTCGACGATGCTTCCAAAGGCAACGTTGGAGTAGCAGTAGCGGGAGGGGTCTTGCTCAGACCTAGAGGATTGATAGCAGTAAGGTTTGCTTGGAGCATAGGACATGCCTCCAACAATCAAGCAGAACAACTCGCCTTGTTGAAAGGAGTGCAATTAGCAGTTGAATTTGGCGTTTCCAATCTCATTATAGTTGGAGATTCTCTGATCACCATAAGAAGCATGATAATCGGCTCCTTGCCAAGAAATATCCACGTAGCTGCAATATTGAAAGAGATCAGATCCTCCCTTACAGAATTACAGTCTATCTCCTTCATGCACATTAAACAAGAAAACAACAAGTGGGAAGAGGAGCAAGCCAACCTGGAGACAAGGCTTCCACAATGAACAAAAAGGGTCATGCGAGGCCCCATCATCGAGAATCTGTCATAATGTCTCACACTCCAATTTTGTTCAAAATTTTCAAGCAATGGCCTATAGCCAAAACTCGTATGTAATTTTTTGTATCACTGACAAGCCTCGACTACCCCTTTTTAATATAATATCTCCCAATTTCTTTATATATATATATATATATCCTCTGTTGCTACCTACCCGTTGAAAACCTCTGTAAGAATATCCAACCTCACTGCTACTAAGAATGTATGCAACAAGACATGAACGAAGAAGAGAGTGTAAATAGAAAAGTGGTACTTAGTAGGAAAATAGAAAAAAGACATAATGGATGTTTGAGAAAAGCCTCCTCAGCCTCAAGCCCTTTGCTTTTCGAGCATATTCCGCAACAACAGTATACATACTAAATGCCATTTATTGGAGTTAATAAAGAAAGGAAATCTTCATCACCGAAATTTGAATGCAGCAAGAAGTCCATTGGCACTCTTGATACATACTGTCTCTCGTATATTTAATGGCAATAAGATCGCCTCTCCAAAAACCCAAAGAGAAACTACAAGAAGCAATGTGCCAACCATATCCCATTTCCTTCAATCATAAGTATGGGAATACCAAATGCTTTCATCACTATCTTGTTGAATTTCCAAATTTTCAAGTGTTTCACAAGCGTTGGAATGTCCACAGTAATTTAGCATTCAGAACCTGCATATGGGCGTATTTGACAATCGGGCACTTTGTATTGGGTATGACAAAGAAAATGTGACCCAAAATCATCTTCGAAGTTCATAGAAAGACTTGCAAAATAATAAGCATCCATTCACAGTGAATTTCCTTGTGAGATTCAGAGTGCCATAAGCTATCCATTGTAAGCGTGGAAAATGCATTGCAAGTCGAATTCTTGGCTTGAATTTCCTGTCGCTGGGCTACACCCCGTCTCCCAATTTGACTGCGAACCCAGTTAGCTCGTTGAGTGCTAAAGCATGACTGAGAGATAATTGTTTTCTTTATTGAATTTTGCCTCTGTAGATCCGACACTCATAGCCATTCCAGCTCGAACCATGTGGCTGTTGAATTGAAGCGTTGGCTTCAAATTTTGCTCCGAAAATCAGTTGAATTGGTGTGTAGCTACACCAGGGATTTCGCCAATAACCGGCAACCAAAACAATCAAATCCCGCTATCCACGTGTCCACTGGATCAACGGACATTATTTATTCGCAAAATCAACATGTGGTGTCGATAACGCGAAATGTCCACTTGTTGCCACGTAGCATTAAATATAGTTTTCGTGAACACCACAAGGATATAATGACGAATACTTACTCGATTGGAATTTTGAAGGCAAAGGAAATTGAAGGGTTTCATGTTAAGATGTTGGAAAAATTTTGGCAAGGTTGATATTGGTTACATCAACAAATTTAGATCAATAATATTTGAAAAAAAAAAAAAAAAAAACATTATATTAAGGTAATTTTTAGTAAAAATTTAATTATTATGAGCGAGGATGGAATTCTCATGTACAAAGGTAAAGTATATGTACTGAATTTTAATGAGCAAAAAAATGTAATGATGGAGGATGCATAATGTGCCATATACTGGGCACCCAAAATATCAGAAGACAATGTAGTTGTAAGAAGCCAATACTTTTGGCCATGAATGAAGAAAGAAGTGGCTAATTACATAGCCAATTGTCTAGAGTGCCAAAAGGTGAAGACAGAGCATAGACATCCAGCAGGGTTCTTACAACCACATAGACATCCAGCGGGGTTGTTACAGCCATTGCCCATTTGTGAGTGGAAATGGGAAGTGGTTACAGTGGATTTTATTACTACGCTACCAAGAATAGTGAAACAGTATGATCTCATCATGGTAGTGATGGATAAAATTAAGCAAGGCAACACATTTTATGCATGTGAAGACAACACACAAGGTGGCAAATATTGCATAAATCTACATGAAGGAAGTTGCAAGGCTACATGGAGTTCCCAAGGCAATAGTTTCGGACATAAACCCAAAGTTTACATCAAATTTTTGGAAAGGATTGTGCAAGGGCTTTGGGATGAATTTAAATCTCAGTATAGTGCATCACCCAGAGTCATATGGGAAAACATAAAGGACTAATAAAATAATTGAGGACATGCTTAAAATGTATGTGATGGACCAACTATCAAAGTGGGAAGATTGTATCCAATTAGTAGAGTTTTCTTATAATATTGGGTATCAGGTCTCATTAAAAATGAGTCTATTTGAAGCATTGTATGGTATGAAGTGTAACACACCAATGAGTTGGGATAATCCAACAGACAAAGTGGTTATTGGGAAAAAATTGTTGAAGGAAATGAAAGAGCAAATGGCAAAGATCAAGCACAATTTAAAGGCTTCCCAGGATAGGCAAAAAATTTATGCAAACAAAAACATAGTTTTTAGAGATTTTAAAGTGGGTGAACATGTATTTTTAAAAGTGAAAGCGAAAAGAACTTCGCTAAGATTAGGAATTTTCCCAAAGTTGGTAGCAAGATATTGTGGACCTTTTTAAATATTAGAAAAGATAGGGTCAGTTGCACACATGCTAGCATTTCCTGCATCCATGAGAGTCCATAATGTATTTCATATATCATTGTTAAAGAAATATGTGTCTGACCCTAACCACATAATTGATTGGACTGTGATCCAAGTGAAACCCGAAGGGGATTTATGGGTGGAACCAGTACGCATCTTGGACCGAAAAGTCAAAGTGCTTAGGAACAAATCCATAGGGTTGGTAAAGGTTCAATGGACCTGCTACTATCCTAAAGGTGTTACATAGGAGCACGAAGAAAACATGCAGGAGGAATACTTGCAAATTTTTATCAATTTTGAAGAAAACAGAATATAAGAATGCAAGATTCCATTTTTTAGCAGCTAGAGTTTCGAAACCAATCTCAAAGTCCTAACCAACCTACTTTGGGAGCCCTGGAAAATGAATGGTACAACCCAATGGAATGAGGACAGTGAAGGGGGTACATTCATTGGGTCAACGGGTTGAAAGGAATAGGATATTTTGGTTGGAACTATTGCTAGAATTGTGAAATTGCATAATTTTATTTCTTTAAGCATTATGATGTAAATTTGTATATGTATATAGGCATAGTGTGCACGGAGAACGACGCATAGTTGTAGTGGAGGGGGAATGTAACGTCTCCATTATAATCCTCAATTTAATTAATACTTAATGTAGATATAATGTGTGGCTACAACCAAGCAATGTAACATGCAAATTGTATTTATGAATTTTAATTAAAAAATGCGGTGCCAAATGTTAAAGGGATATGGACAGAGATGGGGGATGATTAATTCACAAGAGAGGAGATGGTATAAGAGAATGTCTAAGAGAGGGGTCTAAGGAGGAATTACCCATGTCTATTAATTCAACAAACTTCCTAAAAATACTATTGGTCTATGAACCTTCTAATTGAGTGTCCCCAAAGCCAATAATTGAATGCATGTAAAAGTGTGGGCGTGAGAAGACACGTCCCATAGTTATTGGGAGCATGGGGGCGAAGTACAATGAGCTTGGGGAAGTGTGTAAGTCAAGCAAGTAAGCCAAAGAGAGGGAATTTGTATGGGAAGTTACACCAGTTTTAGATAGTCAATGTTTATGCATGAACAACAAGCAGAGAGTAGAAAAGTAAAGCTTGGAGTTGGAGCAACCATGGAAGCATAGTTTTGGAGCATGCTAGAGTGTTTTTTGAGTGTTTTGGAGCTAAATACTAAAGAGCAAGGTTGTCAGGACTAAAGAGTGAACTCATGTGTGAGTTGCACTATAACAACAAGTGATTGATGTAGTGAGCTCCCTTGAGTTTCTTATAAGAGAGATTCTTGGTTACCTGTGCTAGAGATACCATGATAAATGAATAGGATCCTCAAGGGACTGAGAGCAATGAAGGGGTACATTCCTTGGGTTGGTCAGGTTGAGAAGAAGAGAGTTGGTGGAAAAATTGGGATAGTTGTAGGAGAATACCAATGGGTTGTGTGATTTATGAGTTGTGAGTGGATAGTGAGAGACCACCCTCTTTTGTGCTTTGTTAGCCCCAGCTCGGAGGTGACTTATTTTTTAGATTTGAAATAACAAGTCTATGGTTGGGTGGAAAGTCTGTCCCAAGTAGCTTGTTGCACAACCATTTTTAAAGATAAGTGTTTTATCTATTTTCTATTTTGTATTATGAGTTTTAATTGTTGTGCATGAACTCTGTGTTTGAGAATGATTTATATGTTGATGTGTTGAGTTATTTAAGTTGCATTCATGTCATTTTTTGGACATATTGTAGACGCATTTAATTAATGGTAACAAACAATAGTTAAATCTAGTTGTAGTTCATAACTGGTAAGCTACAAGAAAATAGTTAGTGATGCGAAATCGGATTCAGAAGGCTGTCAGGGCATGAAAAATGCTCAAAAATGAAAGTGCTCGGCATCCGACGAAACCAACACCATTGCGTCCGGTTCGTCTTCCTGATTCCGGTGGTATAATTTTTATGTCAAACGGAGTTCGTATGGAGAAGATATCGCATTCTGTCCGAAAAGTCAAACAGGCAAAAAAAAAGATGTTGACTGGGCAGTCCGTACAGTGACACGTGTCATGTCCATACCGTAACGTGGCGTGGACGTACAGGTGACATGTGGCTGCACCAGAGCGTGACACGTGTCAGCCAGATTTGGTGTTTTGGACGTACGGTTGGACCAATCCCGAGGTGACACGTGTCACCACTGGAAGGGTGACACGTGGCACGGGATGACGTCAGCAGCATACATGGCACGGATGACGTCAGCAGCTTGCGTGGCTCGAATGACGTGGCATATGGAGGATGACGTGGCTCGATGACGTGGCAATGACGCGGCAGTTTGATGTGACAGCACGTGGTCCAATCAGATGTCGACACGTGGCAGCTTTGTGGGCAAATGATTGGGTACCACGTGGCCCAATCAAGGGCTGCCACGTGGCACCCCGCGGTTGGTTGTCTGTTTATGTGTAAAAGCTCATAGCGACGCCGGGGATTCGAATGGGTGACCTCCCGTTAGCCCAAAGTCTTTGCAACGGCCGAGTTACCGTTACACCACACGTTATTCGTTGTTCGATATATGGGTATATATGTATTTCAATTTGAATTTTGGTTTGGTTGGGCCGCGACTGTGCCGGGGCCTAGCCCCAGCCCTTGGTCGCGCGCCATTTAAACATGACCGCATATATATAATGTTTGCGCGCGCGGGAATTGACCCATGATAAATGTAAACAGTTGGGCGGTTATAACCATAGCCCGAGGGTTCTATGTGAGCCATGTGACCGGGTTTTCAAACCACATTTTACATATAGCGCGGGGTTTGTGTTAAGCCCACGGTTCAAA
>JASDQU010106439.1:29642-41761 GCA_032191745.1 Picea mariana
CCTCTCCACAGACCATGCTACTAGACCATTGTTTGGACCTAGACAAAAGAGATTATCTGGTCCCAGATGGGGTGTCGCGTAGCGGAAGGAGGCCACACTACCCTCCCATGAATTTTGCCATAAATATGGCCAGTCGTCGTTCTTCACCTCAATCATGAATGGAGGGCGACCTTAAGTACTTCCAGAGGAAGGGAGGACAACTCCCTTGTGTTAGTTTAATGGTGGTCTTGTGGATTAATGGTAGGAGGCGGGTGAGTACAACAATCATGTCCACCCCTTGGATATCTCTCTCACTCATCCTTGGCTTGCACTGTTTCTCCTTCGAGCTCTGTCACCTTGCTCATTCCGAGAATTGGGTTATTGCACAGTGGGTTCTCCTGGCTATAATTCAGTGGATTCTTCGCCCCCTCTGGCTCAGCCATGCCAAGAGAGAGAGGAAATATGAGGCGAAGACCTTCCTAGTACATTTACGATGCCTGACAGAGACGCCTGTAGAATCTGGAACGGGCCTTGTCCATTGCTAGGACTTAGAACACCGCAAGGCCATGCACGCCACCAATGGCCTACGTCGAGGAGGAATTCCTGGAGGAACCTATATAGGTTCCATCGGAATCCCTCCTCTACACGGTCTGGAACGATTACTTGCGCCCCATCACCAACAAAGTTGATACAAGTACTCAGGCTGCCATGGAAGGTGCCACATGCATTGTTCAGGAGGAACTCCTTCACACGACTCTAGGAGCTTACATCCAGGGTAACACCAATGAAGCGGATGCGGGAGCTGTGGCGGACAAGGATGGAGCCACCGACACTACATAGGAGAATTTCCCCATCTCAGCACCTCCACCGCTGAATGCAATTTTGGAATTCGACCCAACTGCCCCCAGCCTCTTCATCCCAGAGCAGTTGGAGCTCATTTTCGATCTCAGAAGCTACATGGCAGACGAGCTTCATCGGGACACCCTCATCAGCAATCGAATTGATATGATGTTCGACGCATTCTCGAATGCACTGACCAAGCAGCGATGCCCGACCTGTGCGCAAGCCTTCGTGCTGCAGCCCAGTGACGACACTCTCCCTGGAGCTTCAGATGACAAGTCCCATGGTGCCAATGATTAGTTTCGTGTAGTCCTTTGAGCTCCACCAACACAATGATGGTGCTTCCTTCTTGTTATTCTGCACTGGTACTCTGCATGATTCATGTCTAGTTTTCTTTTTTCAGAAGTTGTTAGTTTGTTCTAGCTTGCAAAGATAGTTATGTCAGGATAATCATCCGCCACCTACTCTGGTTTCCAATTGGAAAGGCAAGTGGTGGATGCCTTTTTTGGCTGAAAGTATAATAGGCGGCCACATGTTTCGGTTTCCACTAGTTTGGCGGAACATGTGGTTGGCCAATGACATGTGTCTATTTTGTACAGTGACAGCACAATAATATGATTTACCCCTTTTTATTTACAAAAAAAAATAAGGATAGATAGGATAAGATTTTCCAAAGGAGGTTTGAGAGGGAGAACACTCTCTCTCAAGGCTCAGATAATAACTTAGAAAGATAATAGGAAGGGAAGAGATTAAAGAAGATCAATTGAAGAGAAAATAATTAAAGGGAAGAGGAAGGATAAGATATATATGAGAGGAATATTGAATGAGATGATGTAAATCAATGTTTCACAATGATCATTGTGGTGATCATTGTTTTCAACAACATTTTTTGCTCATAATATACACAAAAAATGTATAAGTAGTCAAGTGGGTCTAACTTGAGTGGTTGCGGGATGGAATGTTATCCTCTCCATCCATGTAAGCAACATGTTGAGCTCATAATGAGTATATTGTTGTAATGGATTTGAACCTTGTTGTTGACTAAACCTTTTTTATAAAATTCAAGAAGGGTGTATTTACATTGGAAATGAACAAATATCCAACAATAACATTGACATATTTCAAAGAAAGACATTCCTAAGAAATCATATGCAGAGAATATGTATTTAATGTGTTGATATAAAAATCATTGTGCACAAACAAAATGGCTTCATTGTCATATTTATTTATATTCTATTTTTTTAAGTGCATATATGTAGATATAGATTAAATTATGTTTATTTTCATGAAATACAAATTTTGAAAAATTTATCGAGCATTTCTCTTCTTTTTGAAGATAGTACATTGGATTCTTCATGGCTCAAGGTTGATATTACACTATATTCATTAAGATCTCAACATATTACTTGCGGGAATTGATTATGGGTGGGGAGGATAAAAATCCTTTCTCATAGCCAGTCGCCCTAAACTCAATTGACCATTTATTATATATATAATAGAATATGATATGTATTCAAGTTTCATGTAACAACGTGTCAATATTATTGGTTTGGTAAACTTAGTACCTTATGATTCCATGTATCCCTCTAGAGAGCTAAGGAAATAATAATAATATATCAATATTCAATTTTATAACAACTTCATGGATGTAAGAATTTTTCCATTGCCTCCCATTGAATGAATTAGTGCTAAGTCTTTATTGTTGGAAATATTTATATATTTTTGTCATTGTTTAGATGTCTAGGTCGAGTGTGAATACTTTATTATTTGTCAATAACCAAGTTAGATCTCTAAATTCCAAAACCTTAGATAGAGTTGAAATAGAGATACATAATTAAACATGAACACAATATTATATTACAAAAATACTTGAGCAAGTTATAACGAGATTCACCTCTCCTATATAGAGTTCGAGAGGTGGTATTTGTCCAAACCATTGATAATAAATAAAAACCCTATCTCATAGCCTAAGTAACTAAAGGGAATTTATTATACATGTAAGTCTTATATTCTAACACCTTCTCTTAATGCTTACAATATTGAAAATAAAAAGTTCAAGAAAAGAAAACACACTCTCAGTGCAAACACATTTTTTTTTTTTAAGTAAAAAAGGGTTGGAGCCTATTATATTATCATTGACAAAATACAGAGCTGTTGGTGATGCCAACTGTCCCGCCTGAGCAGGAAACCGGGACAGCTAGGCATCCCTGTCCATGTGTCACCATAGTTGCAGAGTAGGCAAAATTTAACAAAATTCACGTTGCTACTTCCCGCCCGTAGGAAACCGGGATTAGCAGGCATCAGCATGAGACTGTTTTTTTCATCTAAAACTAAGAAATATCAAAAGCTATCTGTCCTAAGGCATAAACTATTAGAACAAAACCACAAGCAAAGTCTGGGTCTGAACATCAAATAACCTCGGAGCCAGGGTGAGTGTCGTCGACCGCGGTGTGCCTCCATCTTGCTGGAAATGCGTATGCTCAGGCACATGTCGGGCATTGTTTCTTTGGCGTGGCTCTAGAGTGCGCTGCGAAGAACATGTCGAGCCTCTGCTCCAGTCTTGCGATGCGGAAGACCTGATCTTCTAAGAGATTTCTCATATCAAAGATGAGATTGAGATAACCCCAGTCAACTGAGGGTGGCTGTTCCGGGCTGGTGGCCGCTGTCGCTCCCTGCGTTTTGTGTCCCGCAGCTCCTCTGGTGGGTTCGGGATGAATTTCTTCCTCCACATAGCAGGGAGAGTAAGGCCCTTCTACGCTAATGTCACAGTGGTTGCGCGTGCCGCTTGCCGTCTATGGAGTGCTGACCGAACCAAAATGCGAGCGTGGGTTCCAGTTCTCCGGGACCATGAACAATTTGTGTTCAGGAGGGCTTTCCAAGCCTCCTTCCGGGATCACCTCCTCGACGATCGCCATTGGAGGCGTGTGTGGTCGTTCCCTTCGCCTCCTGGCAGCCATTTCCATTGCCTTTTCAAAATCCGCCTTTCTCTTTCGTCGCGACTCCGCTGTATACCAAGCCGCTCCTCTTCGCGGTGTCCCCCTGATTCTTGGCATGGTGAGGCTCCTATGTCTGAGCCAGGAGCGGTCAATTGGAGTCGGATTGCTACTAAGGGTGGGCAGTGTGGCCGAGAGAAGCGACCGCACCAGTGGGACGAGAGAGAACTTGCTGCAATGCCGGTGCTTCTGCAAGACGGAGGTTCTCGGGAGCGCTCTGCTACCTGGTGTTACAATTCGCACAATGAGCCCAAACGCAATGCCAATTACCATAACTACAACCATCATTTCCTCCATTAAAATCTGCGAGATAGTGCGGGTACCCTTCCCTTGTGCGAGAAGGCTCGGCTGTTGAATGCGCCTGTGCATATTCATGTCGAATTAATGAGCGGGTGATGTGAGCTGGTAGACACCATGACACCGCGTCCCAGCTCGCTCCCACGTGGTCGCATCGCCCTCCGTGTCACCCCATCCGGGGATCAGTGCAAACACATTTACTAAAAACTAAAATAACATAATCAAACATTCTTTAGACACTTCTTCTTTGAAATTAGTGCTTGAACTAGTAAGACTCCTTTAAGTCGCTCCTTATTCCTCTGAAAGATACACTCTTTTATCTTAATCTAGTTTCCTAGCATCAATGGGCACCATTTGCACATGAAATGTCTATTAACCCTTGTAAAGGTATGGCACCAAACTTCCAAATACTATATCTCCCTAGAACTATAGAACAACAATCCCACATGCATTTCCCATAACCCCAATGAGATATAGTTTATCTAATCCACAAGCATCCCAAACTATTGAACAACTATCTATCCTCCTCAACATCACTCCCTGCCTTCAAAGTGCAAGCCTTTTAACAAACAATGTTAGTTCTTTAGCAGGGTCATCACCATTGTCAGTATCCGTTGGATCTCCAACAATGGCTACATTTCCTTTGATAACTACAAGGGCATGAGCTATGTGACGCATCATCGTAGATCTCTAACTAAAACTCTCTTTAGCATTATAACTTGCAATGGTACTACTTGCAATATTACAGTTCTTCCCTTTTTCATTTATTAGACTATTAGTTTGTGTATCCTCACACTCCAACAATGTATTTTTTCAAACTTCATAATATCATGTTTTCAACTTGAAGCATAACATAAGTTATCTTTAAATTATTGTTTTAAACCTACCCTGGAAATCGGTTTCCTTCTATCAAACAATCATTTAATCAATTGGAAAATGTCACAATATTACCTTCATATGATTTGTCTCCTTGGATTTAGATCTATGTGTGCTTCAATATACAGAGTCTTACAGATTATTCAAGATTCATAATGGAATTGTCTAAAGATGAGCAAGAGATCCCATACCAAGATGATAATCTAGGCAAAATCAATATGATTCGAATAGGTTATTTGTAATGTACAATGATGTATAGTATAGTGGCCATGACTATACGTCGACCGTATGACATACTACAACTATACGATGATTACGTGGTAGCTAGTGTTGACTTGTCCTTGGTCATTGTATGATTTTTCCTTGGCAATGTATCATTTCCCTTGGCAATTGGTTTTTTTCCTTATTGACACAAATTCCATAAATGGAAGCTACTATGGAAACTCCTTTCTCCAAACCGACTCAAATAGAAATGGTAGCTACTGTGGCAGTTCCTATCTCCAAATTGATAGCTTGTTTATCTTATTTCACCATAATATCAAACTGTTGTGAGCTTAGTTCTCTTTTAACATGGGCTTTTATTAGTCTCCATCCTCCTTCAACCTTGGTAGTGACAACTTCTTTATTTTGATACAACAACTCTTCTTCTAGATAACAAATTTATGACTCTTTGAATGATGGCAAGGCAACTGACTATTATCTTGGTGGTTGGACTCTTTTGCTCTAATACCATGTCACAAAACAAGCTAGATTCCTAAATGCCAAAACCCTATAAAAAGTTGAAACAAAGATACATAATCAAACATAAACACAATATTATATTAAAAAAATACTTGAGCAAGTTATAACAAGATTCACTTTTCTTATAAGTATTTTAGAGGTGATATTTGTATGAAAACCTAAAATATTAATAATAATTAGAAACCCTATTTTATTGCCTAAATCATTAAATAACTTTATTACACATATAACACTATTTCAAAATATATATATGGTAATTTTCAAGGACATGGAAATGATATGCTTTAATTCCATGTAGCATTTATTTTTATCTAATTTTGATTTTTTCCTTCAAACATGGTAAGGATATATTTATTACACATATAACACGGTTCACTTTATATGATAATTTTCAAGGACATGGAAATGATATCCTTATCATTTAATTCCATGTAGCATTCATTTTTATCTAATTTGTTTTTTGTTTTTTAAATGGTAATGATACATTTATATTCCATGTAACATTTATATATATCTAAATTCAAATATATAGAAAAGAACAATTTAATTATTGAGAGAAGAGGTGGCATTTGTAAAATGTTGACATTTTATTGTTAGCTTGATAAAAAAAAATGCTACTCAAGTGATTTTTTTAATATATTTTAATTATATGTATATTATTAAATATGTAGTTTTAAGTATGCATTTAATATATTTAGTTTTAAGTATGAATTTAAAACAATTTATATATTCATTTATGTAGTTAATTGAATTAATTTAAATGAATAAAATGAAAGATGATAATAATAACAATAATCTAATTTTAAAGTTACAACTAAATTAGATATCAAATTGGTGTATAAGATTTCCTTGTTTATAGAACATAAAACCTCTACAGGCAACAATTTAACTATTAAAATCTACAAAAATATACATACCTTACCTTACTTTAAATTTCACCCTACAATAAACAATTATTAATCCTAAACTTCCTTCAACAATCTTCAAAATGTTACACAATTCCAAACTTCAATTATAATCGATCTGGCCAATATACAAACAAACTTGTTAATATTATTTTATTACAATGTTATTGAAAAGTTTCTCATATTCTCATTACGACATTATTGAAAAGCTTCCTATATTGTATCTCTAACAAAAATCACCATTGCATAACCTTTATTTTTATATTATTTTATAAAATGTTTAAGCTTACTAATTGTGATGGTTGTTTATAAGACATGAAAATAAATTAAACTAGTAAATCGATATCATTACACGGATGATTTCCAATTAAACGAAATTGTTTGAAATGTAGATAATGTTGGATTAAACAAAAATATTGTGTTTCGGTAAATTAAGTAATTAAATTTTTATGTATAAAGGGTTCATTTGTTTAAGTAGGTTTTATATTATGGTATATAAGTTTTTGAAACGCGATAATGTTGGGAACATAGATATAAGTGTCCAAAATTATTAAAAGTTTCTTTTAAATTTGTAAGAAAATGTCAAATTGAAAGTGACAATATTATATATTAAAAATATATATAATGTTATTATTTGAAACTATATTGAGTTATTTTTGAATTTCAAATTGTTTTGATTTGGACTTGTTAATAATTATAAGGAGGAATCTATCGTAATCTCTCTATTTCCAATAATTATTTATAAAACCTTTAGCTGAGAGACATAATCAGCAATGTAGAAAGCAAGAACAAACTCTTCCAAACTAAGACGAGAAGCTAACCAAAAACCCGCCAAAGAGAGGAAGGTAAGGGTGATAGTTTACCCAAATAACAGAGGAGGAGAGGAACAATTACCACCAACTAGACCCAGAGACTAGAATTCACCAAGCAAGTCCTCAAACTAGAATGCCAGAAATGTTGCACAAATAGACCAGACCAAAAACCATGATCCCATAACGATTATGGGAAATATCGTTCATTGTTTCAAAAGCACACAAGGAGAGGAATGAAAGCATGTGAAAATATGGGGAACATCACTTCTCATAATTCTCTTTGTCATATGACCCACTTGCCTTACAATGAGCCATGTGCCTATTTAAGTGCATATTATGTGCCTTGTCGTCCATCATATCAAGGTATGGGAACATAGTTACCAACTTAACGAGAACTCTACAGAGTTCTCATTTATTGGGGGGTCCAATTTTTTACCCCGTTTTTAAAAATGGTTCTATCGGTAGCACCCCCTTCGTTTTTAGGTGTTTTTCAATATTTTAATTTTTTCGATCCACAATGTTTCCACATTATTTTTTGAAATGCTTATTTTTCATCAATTTTCAAATTTTTTTTTATTATTCAACGGTGTTTTTAGTCATTTTTCCATGCTTCTTTCAATCTTAAAAATATTTTTTACCATTTAATTTTTTGAAGTTACGATTTTTCATACAATTGTGTCTCTTTAATTAATTTATTGTTCCATACATTTAAAATACAGTGGAAAACATCATTTTTAACACATTGTTTACCTTTACTTCAATACATAGAAAAAATTTAAATAACACTATTTTTTAATATTTAGCCAAAAATATATACATTTTATAGCCATATATAATAAAAAAAACCTATACATTTCTGTACATATTCCTTTAAAATAGCATGTCAAATAAAGCATTTTTATGGACATAATTGAACAAAAAAAAGTCAAAATTTATAAAAAAAAATTATCATTTTATTTCATATTTGTATACATTTGAAGTAAAAAAATGACAACTTTTAATAAAATTTTCCAATGTATAATGATTCACATACAAATAAAATGAAAAAGAAAACTATAAAAAGATTTATCACAAAACAACAATAGATACATCTTCATTCTTATTTTAAAATCTGAAAATCAAAACATTACAATTATAACTCATAAAAAATTTGCAAAATTGAGCATCGTCTTCAAAGACATCTTAAAACTAATCAACAATATCATATATCCCAAATTTATCATTCTCGGGTGACACATTATCATCTTCTTCGACATCATTTTGTGCTTCCATTGTGTCATTTTGTTCTTCCATTGGCTCTTTGATATCCGCAAGTTCTCCAAAGTGATCATTTCCAATCATTCCTCCTACTAGTACTTGAGGTTCCTTTGACTTTTTTGCCACCTTTGATTCACTAAAATATCCTTTCATCAAGCCAACTTCTTGCATTTCATCTGGAAGAGCTGGAATAACATTAATTATTTGTTGAATAAAACTGCACTATATTGGGTCACTTTCAATGGTTATGCAATTCATTCCTTTATGTAAGCAACACGCTAATGTTGTACCTAATCACCAAATACAAAATAAATAATGAAGTTAGATATTGTAAAAGACATAAATTAAAAATAATATAAGATTGAAGTATGATTTCATAAATATTAGATCATAATTCTTACTTGAACCCGAGAACAAATCCAAAACCCAATCTCCTTCATTTGAAAATGTATCTGTAAGATAATTAATTAATGCTTGTGGTTTTTTATAAATGTTTTACCATCTCTCCTTTCAAATATTTTTCCTCGCATGTTAGCTTTCTAACCACAGTATACCAATACACTACCAGGAGTCTCTCCATCCTTTACATTGACAAGAATAGAATTATAAGAATCATCTTTTGTCCAGGTTGCAAGATGTATACTCTCGAAATCATGTTTAAATGATTCTCTATTGGAGCTATGAGTATTAGTCTTGTGCTTGTAACATAAATAAGTGCAAATTCAATTAACTTGTGAATTAATAAAATAGTTTTATAATCTTAATTGCTAAACATACACTTTCAATATTTTACCAAATAAATTGCATCATTGTCTTTTATTTCCCCTTGAAGCTTGATTGTACTAATCCTTGTTGTGTGTCTGAATGAAATACCATAAATATTCAAAATGGTGATGTTGTAACTTTCGTAAATCCCATAACCACTTTATTGAAATCTTGGTAAGTATAAAGCTCGATATCATATCCAATGTTTTGCATATTATAACCATGAGGGATACCCACAATAACTAGGGAGTATTATTTTTTAGGAACAATATTTGCAAGTTGTTCACAATCACCTAATATCACTTTATATTGAACAATGTCAAGCTCATTCCAAATGTAGTGATCAAGGGTGTCATCAAGTTGAACATTTTGAACACGTCTCCTTCTTTCTCTTTCAAACTTGGCTTTTTGAATAAAACTTTTGAAAGTTTCAGGTACTCCATCTGCATTCTTCTTTGGCATCTTTAATGAAACAAACAAACATATAGTTATATATCTATAACTATTAAAATAGAAATAAATTAACTTACAAACGAATAATATGAATGCAATAAATCAACATACCATTTTGAATGCAACAAAAAATTGTTTCAATACTGTTGTAGAGCTTGAATCTGGATAGTTGAGTTTAACACCATCCCAACATTCTTCATTCAACATCTTTACCATTTCCTCTTGTACTCTCATATACACCTTGTGACTAAATAAAAAAATAATAATGTTATAATGATATATATAATAAAATACCTAGAACATTGATATGTTTAACTAAAAAAATTAATATTCTTGTCCTAACATAGATAAAAATAACTCAATAAACTTACTTTTTAAATTCATCACACATTTTTCTTCCATTGACAATTCTCCTGACTTTACACGTGATAATATGGCTATGATAAGTTTCTCATTCTTCACTCCTTGTATTGAACTCCAAGGTGTTATAGTCATATCATCTGGAAGATTTTTTATTTCAGGACTTGTCTTACTTGTGCCACATATCAATGGGGTTAGCCTTCTTAACTCTCTGATTTTTTATACTAATATTTTCCCATAGGGTGAATATCTCATCTATCAAATCTCATACATGTCCAATTCTAAATCTCAATTGAAAATAACTATTCACAACTTTAAATACATCACTTCCTTTGCGATTTTTTTCTTTTGTATTTTCATCATCAAGTGGGAATCCTATTTTCATACAAAATTGCTTTCGAAACTTGGCATCAACATTTGATCTCTCCCCACGACATATTTCAGAAAAATCATTATGGATAAATCTCACCCTTTGAATAAAAGTCATAGACATTCTGTATTCATTGTCTGTGTTATGATCCCATGCCAATAAATTTGCTTTTGAATATGTTAAACCGGCATAAATTATGCATTTGACTGTCTCAAAAAGAGGATTATTGAGATGTTTTTGCTTCAATTCTCTTTTAGCCTTTGCAGAATGATTTCCTCCAATCACATAATATTTGTAGTCAAAACATTTTGATCTATCAAATTCTTTTGTTGTAGGAACTTCCATTGGGTCAACAATAATTAGGTGGTCAACCACATGTGCATATGGATTGTACCTAATCAATGCTTTCAAATTGTGAATATGCAAGTGATGTGGTTTTCTAATTTGATATTTTTCTTACACTTCTGTGGGTTTATAAAGTTGTTTCACATTCAACTGAAATGTGTGGCCATCATCAACTAAGTTCATCGTCCTCAATCTATTTCGAATGACATTTTGTGTTGTTTTCATAATACCATCATCTAGATCAACACCTAGTGTTATTATTTTTCTGCTACCTTTAGGACTTTCACTATAATACTCCAAGCTAACGATGGCTTCTTGAACATCATTAACAACATTTGCTTTCCTCCTCTTATGATTTAAATGTGTTTCATCTAAATAAACGATTTCTTCATAATCAATAGGAATGGACTTATCATCAGCCATCGCTCTTTTGCATTTATCTTGTTTATTCTTTTTGCGAGAAGGAATGATAACCTCATTGGGACTAATCTCAACAAAATCTTCATTTGGAGTTTCCTCATTTTCGAATGTAACCCTTTTAGGATTTCTAGAATGATGATATTTCTTTCTTCTTTCATGTTTTTCTCTGTCTACTCTTGCAGCTTCAACCTCCATTACTTTTTATTTCTTTTTCCTTCATTCTTGTGTCTTTTCAATATGAAAAGCATTGATGACATCCATGATATTATTATTTGTAGAGTAAATCCCCACTAACATATGTGAAAGTTGTTCAAAAAAATCCTGTAAAAATAAAATATAACATTTTCATGTTAAATAAAATTAAAAAATTACCATCATACTAAAAATAATAAACGACACAAAAATAAAAATAAAAAACCTACATTATCTTTCTCAATGTCATCGACGATGGATGCACATAATTATGAAAAACATTCATTCTTGTTATAATTGCTAAATTTGAAAGAATATCTAATCTTGATATAAGTTCTATCTTGTTTGACAAGTGCATAAACAATATATGTGGCTGGCACCAAACGTATATCTCGTAACAAGCCAAGTGCCTGATAATTTCCTTGCACATGTTCTAATTCGACACAATACAAACATATATGATCTCAATTGTTGCCTTGTTTGTCTTTAACAAACCAAGAATATTCCAATTTGT
>JASDQU010106439.1:46459-56490 GCA_032191745.1 Picea mariana
AATGTGTTGATATAAAAATCATTGTGCACAAACAAAATGGCTTCATTGTCATATTTATTTATATTCTATTTTTTTAAGTGCATATATATAGATATAGATTAAATTATGTTTATTTTCATGAAATACAAATTTTGAAAAATTTATCGAGCATTTCTCTTCTTTTTGAAGATAGTACGTTGGATTCTTCATGGATATATATAAGAGAATATGATATGTATTCAAGTTTCATGTAACAACGTGTCAATATTATTGGTTTGGTAAACTTAGTACCTTATGATTCCATGTATCCCTCTAGAGAGCCAAGGAAATAATAATAATATATCAATATTCAATTTTATAACAACTTTATGGATGTAAGAATTTTTCCATTGCCTCCCATTGAATGATTTAGTGCTAAGTCTTTATTGTTGGAAATATTTATATATTTTTGTCATTGTTTAGATGTCTAGGTCGAGTGTGAATACTTTATTATTTGTCAATAAACAAGTTAGATCTCTAAATGCCAAAACCTTAGATAGAGTTGAAACATAGATACATAATTAAACATGAACACAATATTATATTACAAAAATACTTGAGCAAGTTATAATGAGATTCACCTTTCTTATATAGAGTTCGAGAGGTGATATTTGTCCAAACCATTGATAATAAATAAAAACCCTATCTCATAGCCTAAGTAACTAAAGGGACTTTATTATACATGTAAGTCTTATATTCTAACACCCTCTCTTAATGCTTACAATATTGAAAATAAAAAGTTCAAGAAAAGAAAACACACTCTCAGTGCAAACACATTTACTAAAAACTAAAATAACATAATCAAACATTCTTTAGACACTTCTTCTTTGAAAGTAGTGCTTGAACTAGTAAGACTCCTTTAAGTCGCTCCTTATTCCTCTGAAAGATACACTCTTTTATCTTAATCTAGTTTCCTAGCATCAATGGGCACCATTTGCACATGAAATGTCTATTAACCCTTRTAAAGGTATGGCACCAAACTTCCAAATACTATATCTCCCTAGAACTATAGAACAACAATCCCACATGCATTTCCCATAACCCCAATGAGATATAGTTTATCTAATCCACAAGCATCCCAAACTATTGAACAACTATCTATCCTCCTCAACATCACTCCCTACCTTCAAAGTGCAAGCCTTTTAACAAACAATGTTAGTTCTTTAGCAGGGTCATCACCGTTGTCAGTATCCGTTGGATCTCCAACAATGGCTACATTTCCTTTGCTAACTACAAGGGCGTGAGCTATGTGACGCATCATCGTAGATCTCTAACTAAAACCCTCTTTAGCATTATAACTTGCAATGGTACTACTTGCAATATTACAGTTCTTCCCTTTTTCATTTATTAGACTATTAGTTTGTGTATCCTCACACTCCAACAATGTATTTTTTCAAACTTCATAATATCATGTTTTCAACTTGAAGCATAACATAAGTTATCTTTAAATTATTGTTTTAAACCTACCCTGGAAATCAGTTTCCTTCTATCGAAAAATCATTTAATCAATTGGAAAAATGTCACAATATTACCTTCATATGATTTGTCTCCTTGGATTTAGATCTATGTGTGCTTCAATACACAGAGTCTTACAGATTATTCAAGATTCATAATGGAATTGTCTAAAGATGAGCAAGGGATCCCATACCAAGATGATAATCTAGGCAAAATCAATATGATCCAAATAGGTTATTTGTAATGTACAATGATGTACCGTATAGTGGCCATGACTATACGTCGACCGTATGACATACTACAACTATACGATGATTACGTGGTAGCTAGTGTTGATTTGTCCTTGGTCATTGTATGATTTTTCCTTGGCAATGTATCATTTCCCTTGGCGATTGGCTTTTTTCCTTATTGACACAAATTCCATAAATGGAAGCTACTATGGAAACTCCTTTCTCCAAACCGACTCAAATAGAAATGGTAGCTACTGTGGCAGTTCCGATCTCCAAATTGATAGCTTGTTTATCTTATTTCACCGTAATATCAAATTGTTGTGAGCTTAGTTCTCTTTTAACATGGGATTTTATTATTCCCCATCCTCCTTCAACCTTGGTAGTGACAACTTCTTTATTTTGATACAACAACTCTTCTTCTAGATGACAAATTTATGACTCTTTGAATGATGACAAGGCAACTGACTATTATCTTGGTGGTTGGACTCTTTTGCTCTAATACCATGTCACAAAACAAGCTAGATTCCTAAATGCCAAAACCCTAGAAAAAATTAAAACATAAATACATAATTAAACATAAACACAATATTATATTAAAAAAATACCTTAGCAAATTATAACAAGATTCACTTTTCTTATAAGTATTTTTAGAGGTGATATCTGTATCAAAACCTAAAATATTAATAATAATTAAAAACCCTATTTTATTGCCTAAATCATTAAATAACTTTATTACACATATAACACTATTTCAAAATATATATATGGTAATTTTCAAGGACATGGAAATGATATGCTTTAATTCCCTGTAGCATTTATTTTTATCTAATTTTGATTTTTTCCTTCAAACATGGTAAGGATATATTTATTACACATATAACACGGTTCACTCTATATGAAAAATTTCAAGGACATGGAAATGATATCCTTATCCTTTAATTCCATGTAGCATTCATTTTTATCTAATTTGTTTTTTCCAAAAAAAACATGGTAATGATACATTTATATTCCATGTAACATTTATATACATCTAAATTCAAATATATAGAAAAGAACAATTTAATTATTGAGAGAAGAGGTGGCACTTGTAAAATGTTGACATTTTATTGTTAGCTAGATAAAAACAAATGCTATTTAAGTGCTTTTTTTAATACATTTTAACCATTTATATTTCATTAAACATGTAGTTTTAAGTATGTATTTAATATATTTAGTTTTAAGTATGAATTTAAAACAATTTACATATTCATTTATGTAGTTAATTGAATGAATTTAAATGAATAAAATGAAAAATGATAATAATAACAATAATTTAATTTTAAGGTCACAACCAAGTTAGACATCAAATTGGTGTATGAAACCTTTTTGTTTGTAAAACATAAAACCTTTCCACGCAACAATTTAACTACTAAAATCTACAAAAGTATGCATACCTTACCTTACTTTAAATTTCACCCTACAATAAACAATTATTAATCCTAAACTTCCTTCAACAATCTTCAAAATGTTACACAATTCCAAACTTCAATTATAATCGATCTTGCCAATATACAAACAAACTTGTTACAATATCCATTCAATATTATTTTATTGCAATGTTATTGAAAAGTTTCTCATGTTCTCATTACGACATTATTGAAAAGCCTCCTATATTGTATCTCTAACAAAAATCACCATTGCATAACCTTTATTTTTATATTATTTTATAAAATGTTTAAGCTTACTAATTGTGATGGTTGTTTATAAGACATGAAAATAAAATAAACTAGTAAATCGATATCATCACACGGATGATTTCCAATTAAACGAAATTGTTTGAAATGTAGATAATGGTGGATTAAACAAAAATATTGTGTTTCGGTAAATTAAGTAATTATTGTTATGTATAAAGGGTTCATTTGTTTAAGTAGGTTTTATATTATGGTATATAAGTTTTTGAAACGAGATAATGTGGGAACATAGATATAAGTGTCCAAAATTATTAGAAGTTTTTTTAAAATTGGTAAGAAAATGTCAAATTGGAAGTGACAATATTATATATTAAAAATATATATAATGTTATTATTTGAAACTACATTGAGTTATTTTTGAGTTTTAAATTATTTTGATTTGGACTTGTCAATAATCATGAATCAAGGAGGAATCTATCGTAATCTTTCAATCTTCAATAATTATTTGTAAAACCTTTAGCTGAGAGACATAATCAACAATGTAGAAAGCAAGAACAAACTAAGACGAGAAGCTAACCAAAAACCCACCAAAGAGAGGATGGTAAGGGTGATAGTTTACCCAAATAACAGAGGAGGAGAGGAACAATTACCACCAACTAGACCCAGAGACTAGAATTCACCAAGCAGGACCTCAAACTAGAATGCCAGAAATGTTGCACAAATAGACCAGACCAAAAACCATGATCCCATAACGATTATGGGAAATATCGTTCATCGTTTCAAAAGCACACAAGAAGAGGAATGAAAGCATGTGAAAATATGGGGAACATCACTTCTCATAATTCTCTTTGTCATATGACCCACTTGCCTTACAATGAGCCATGTGCCTATTTAAGTGCATATTATGTGCCTTGTCGTCCATCATATCAAGGTATGGGAACATAGTTACCAACTTAACGAGAACTCTACAGAGTTCTCATTTTTGGGGGGGTCCAATTTTTTACCCCGTTTTTAAAAATGGTTCTATCGGTAGCACCCCCTTCGTTTTTAGGTGTTTTTCAATATTTTAATTTTTTCGATCCACAATGTTTCCACATTATTTTTTGAAATGCTTATTTTTCATCAATTTTCAATTTTTTCTAATTTTTTTTTATTATTTAACGGTGTTTTTAGTCATTTTTCCATGCTTCTTTCAATCTTAAAAATATTTTTACCATTTAATTTTTTGAAGTTACGATTTTTCATACAATTATGTCTCCTTAATTAATTTATTGTTCCATACATTTAAAATACAGTGGAAAACATCATTTTTAACACATTGTTTACCTTTACTTCAATACATAGAAAAAATTTAAATAACACTATTTTTTAATATTTAGCCAAAAATATATACATTTTATAGCCATATATAATAAAAAAAACCTATACATTTCCGTACATATTCCTTTAAAATAGCATGTCAAATAAAGCATTTTTATGGACATAATTGAACCAAAAAAAGGTCAAAAATTTATAAAAAATTATCATTTTATTTCATATTTGTATACATTTGAAGTAAAAAAATGACAATTTTTAATAAAATTTTCCAATGCATAGTGATTCACATACAAATAAAATGAAAAAGAAAACTATAAAAAGATTTATCACAAAACAACAATAGATACATCTTCCTTCTTATTTTAAAATCTGAAAATCAAAACATTACAATTATAACTCATCAAAAATTTGCAAAATTGAGCATCGTCTTCAAAGACATCTTAAAACTGATGAACAATATCATATATCCCAAATTTATCATTCTCAGGTGACACATTATCATCTTCTTCGACATCATTTTGTGCTTCCATTGTGTCATTTTGTTCTTCCATTGGCTTTTTGATATCCGCAAGTTCTCCAAAGTGATCATTTCCAATCATTCCTCATAATGGTACTTGAGGTTCCTTTGACTTTTTTGCCACCTTTGATTCACTAAAATATCCTTTCATCAAGCCAACTTCTTGCATTTCATCTGGAAGAGCTGGAATAACATTAATTATTTGTTGAATAAAACTGCACTATATTGGGTCACTTTCAATGGTTATGCAATTCCTTCATTTTTGTAAGCAACACACTAATGTTGTACCTAATCACCAAATACAAAATAAATAATGAAGTTAGATATTGTAAAAGACATAAATTAAAAATAATATAAGATTGAAGTATGATTTCATAAATATTAGATCATAATTCTTACTTGAACCCGAGAACAAATCCAAAACCCAATCTCCTTCATTTGAAAATGTATCTTAAAATGTATCTATAAGATAATTAATTAATGCTTGTGGTTTTTTATAAATGTTTTACCATCTCTCCTTTCAAATATTTCTCCTCGTATGTTAGCTTGCTAACCACAGTATACCAATACACTACCAAGAGTCTCTCCATCCTTTGCATTGACAAGAATAGAATTATAAGAATCATCTTTTGTCCAGGTTGCAAGATGTATACTCTCGAAATCATGTTTAAATGATTCTCTATTGGAGCTATGAGTATTAGGCTTATGCTTGTGACATAAATAAGTGCAAATTCAATTAACTTGTGAATTAATAAAATAGTTTTATAATCTTAATTGTTAAACATACACTTTCAATATTTTACCAAATAAATTGCATCATTGTCTTTTATTTCCCCTTGAAGCTTGATTGTACTAATCCTTGTTGTGTGTCTGAATGAAATACCATAAATCTTCAAAATGGTGATGTTGTAACTTTCGTAAATCCCATAACCACTTTATTGAAATCTTGGTAAGTATAAGGCTCGATATCATATCCAATGTTTTGGATATTATAACCATGAGAGATATCCACAATAACTAGGGAGTATTCTTTTTTAGGAACAATATTTGCATGTTGTTCACAATCACCTAATATCACTTTATATTGAACAATGTCGAGCTCATTCCAAATGTAGTTATCAAGGGTGTATCAAGTTGAACATTTTGAACACGTCTCCTTCTTTCTCTTTCAAACTTGGTTTTTTGAATAAAACTTTTGAAAGTTTCAGGTACTCCATCTGCATTCTTCTTTGGCATCTTTAATGAAACAAACAAACATATAGTTATATATCTATAACTATTAAAATAGAAATAAATTAACTTACAAACGAATAATATGAATGCAATAAATCAACATACCATTTTGAATGCAACAAAAAATTATTTCAATATTGTTGTAGAGCTTGAATCTGGATAGTTGAGTTTAACACCATCCCAACATTCTTCATTCAACATCTTTACCATTTCCTCTTGTACTCTCATATACACCTTGTGACTAAATAAAATAATAATAATGTTATAATGATATATATAATAAAATACTTAGAACATTGATATGTTTAACTAAAAAAATTAATATTCTTGTCCTAACATAGATAAAAATAACTCAATAAACTTACTTTTTAAATTCATCACACATTTTTCTTCCATTGGCATTTCTCCTGACCTTACACGTGATAATATAGCTATGATAAATTTCTCATCCTTCACTCCTTGTATTGAACTCCAAGGTGTTATAGTCATATCATCTGGAAGATTTTTTATTTCAGGACTTGTCTTACTTGTGCCACATATCAATGGGGTTAGCCTTCTTAACTCTCTGATTTTTTATACTAATATTTTCCCATAGGGTGAATATCTCATCTATCAAATCCCATACATGTCCAATTTTAAATCTCAATTGAAAATAACTATCCACAACTCTAAATACATCACTTCCTATGCGATTTTTTCTTTTGTATTTTTATCATCAAGTGGGAATCCTATTTCCATACAAAATTGCTTTCGAAACTTAGCATCAACATTTGATCTCTCCCCACGACATATTTCAGAAAAATCATTATGGATAAGTCTCACCCTTTGAATAAAAGTCATAGACATTCTGTATTCATTGTCTGTGTTATGATCCCATGCCAATAAATTTGCTTTTGAATATGTTAAACCGGCATAAATTATGCATTTGACTGTCTCAAAAAGAGGATTATTGAGGTATTCTTGCATCAATTCTCTTTTAGCCTCTGCAGAATGATTTCCTCCAATCACATAATATTTGTAGTCAAAACATTTTGATCTATCAAATTATTTCGTTGTAGGAACTTCCATTGGGTCAACAATAATTAGGTGGTCAACCACATGTGCATATGAATTGTACCTAATCAATGCTTTCAAATTGTGAATATGCAAGTGATGTGGTTTTCTAATTTGATACTTTTCTTGCACTTATGTGGGTTTATAAAGTTGTTTCACATTCAACTGAAATGTGTGGCCATCATCAACTAAGCTCATCATCCTCAATCTATTTCGAATGACATTTTGTGTTGTTTTCATAATACCATCAACTAGATCAACACCTAGTGTTATTATTTTTCTGCTACCTTTAGGACTTTCACTATAATACTCCAAGCTAACGATGGCTTCTTGAACATCATCAACAACATTTGCTTTCTTCCTCTTATGATTTAAATGTGTTTCATCTAAATAAACGATTTCTTCATAATCAATAGGAATGGACTTATCATCAGCCATCGCTCTTTTGCATTTATCTTGTTTATTCTTTTTGCGAGAAGGAATGATAACCTCATTGGGACTAATCTCAACAAAATCTTCTTTTGGAGTTTCCTCATTTTCGAATGTAACCCTTTTAGGATTTCTAGAATCGTTTCTTTCTTCTTTCATGTTTTTCTCTATCTACTCTTGCAGCTTCAACCTCCATTACTTTTTGTTTATTTTTCCTTCATTCTTGTGTCTTTTCAATATGAAAAGCGTTGATGACATCCATGATATTATTATTTGTAGAGTAAATCCCCACTAACATATGTGAAAGTCGTTCAACAAAATCCTGTAAAAATAAAATATAACATTTTCATGTTAAATAAAATTAAAAAATTACCATCATACTAAAAATAATAAATGACACAAAAATAAAAATAAAAAACTTACATTGTCTTTCTCAATGTCATCAACGATGGATGCACATAATTCTGAAAAACATTCATTCTTGTTATAATTGCTAAATTTGAAAGAATATCTAATCTTGATATAAGTTCTGCCTTGTTTGACAAGTGCATAAACAATATATGTGGCTGGCACCAAATGTATATCTCGTAACAAACCAAGTGCCTGATAATTTCCTTGCACATGTTCTAATTCGACACAATACAAATATATATGATCTCAATTGTTGCCTTGTTTGTCTTTAACAAACCAAGAATATTCCAATTTGTTTTCACCTTCCACAGATTTCCACTCTCTAATATTCTTCATTACCCCTGATAGTTCAGGTGTTATGCTATCATTTTGTTGCCTAGTATTCATGGAGGTTCCAGTTGCAATGTTGAATGCCATTATTGTAGGTTGTAATCCAAATATATTCATAGATAATCTCTTTCCTGCCATTTTTCCTATCAGATAAAAAAATAAAATTAGGCCTTTTACTTTATAATAAACTTAAAAAAAAGCATTGAATATAAGAACTAATTTAAAAAAATAAATGAATTGGCCCATGGAGTTATTAGGCCTATGTCGGGACCAAGCCATTGCGTCCGGCATCGCCCCAGCCCCACAGCCAAGCCCCAGAACTTGGTCGTGGGGTCTGGAGTGATGCCCGAGATTACCCTAGCCTGCCATCGCCCTAGCCCGGCTAGCCCCGTGGGCATGCCCACAGCTTGGCCACGGGGCTGGCCAAGCTGGGGCAATGTCAAGCATCGCCAGCCCGTGACCAAGGCACGGTCTCATGGGGACATGGGGGGGATGGGGCGATGCTCGACATCGCCCCAACCCCCACGGACAAGCCCCGGGCATTGCCCAGTAACCACCATGGGCCAAAACTAAAAAAAATTAAGTAAAAAAAAAAAAAAACTATTTTTTTTTACAAAACTATACCTAAATTTGTCTTCTTTTTTTTTCTAAAAATCTTAAGGATTTTATTAAAATTTCTTTGAAAAAAGTCTCTATTTTTTTTAAAAATTATGATTTTCTAAGAAAAAATTAGAAAACATCTAAAAAAATTAGGGTTTTCTAATTTTCGCATGAAAAATTATTATGTGTTTCAAAGATGATCTTATAATTGTTGTTTTGTTAAATTGTAAGAATTTAAAAAATAACTAACCTTTGAAATGTTAGATTCTCCTCAGATGTCTTCTCGATGTTTCTCCGTTGTAGCTCGCTCCATATCCTTTAATGAATACTGCCCAAGACATCACACAATGTAAAAAGACAAAACAAGAATGTGTATATATAACATAGATGATATAAATTATTGTTAGTATAACGAATGTGGGATAAATAAAAATAAAGAAGATTGTCTACATATATACCTAAAATTATATGGATCATCGGTATGTTTAATGAATGTGGGATAAATAAACAACCATGAGAAATATTGTAATTAACAAGTAAATAACAAAATAAAAAAGTAAACGTTGTTTTTAATTTTTAAGGGAAAATAATAAAGGGCAACAATTGGGGGGAAATTTGGGGGGGGGTGGATGGTGGATTTTAGAGGGAAAAGATCATACTGCAAATTATAAGAATGCCATTGAGAGGGTGAGCATTTGTATAATTCTATGTTCTTAGAGAGAAGGGATGGCTTTGTCAGATAAAGAAGATTTTATTTCTGACACATCA
>JASDQU010106440.1:50390-66103 GCA_032191745.1 Picea mariana
GCACCCACTGCTCTTTAGGAATTATACTCCAGGCCTCCTCACAACTTTTCACATGGTCCTTAGGGAAACTCTGACTTCTGTACGAAACTTTGCATTCTTCAACTCGGTCTGTGAAGTGCACTGTGATCAAGGTGCGACATTGTACCCACTCCGTGATGTTCTTCTTCTGTGTTCCCCACCATATCATTGGCATTGCTTTCAAGGCTTCATCCAGTTCCAACAACCTCTGTCATACTAGTACAATTCCTTCAAATTCCAATAGAAATGTCTGTAAATGATTTAAACCATCAAATATGGGAAGATTACTTACTTTTGTGCCAATCCAGTGAACTACCTTGGTCAATCTCGCACATCTCTGCATAGAGACTTCATACATTCTGTTGTGCCATTTATCCAGTGCTTCTTCTGAATCTAATGAGTATGCACTTTCACTTCGCCATCTTAAATTTCCATCTGTTGTAGGATTAATGTAATCATGTTGTCTTGCTATTAATTTATATATATTCTCTAGTTCATATGCTTGGTCTTGTTCTCTAATAGGTTATGTGTATCTGCGACCTTTATCAGGATCAAGAGGTGCAATGACCCTAAGGCCCTCACCCTCAAATGTCATTCTTCTCTTCTTTAGGTCAACAATAGTCGAGTTATTGAAAGACCAATAAATGCCCAACAACACAGGATAAGGACAACTATCATCAACTATCTCAATCACTTTGAAGTCTGTAAACATCCTTACCCCATCGATGTCTACAGGGACATGCTCCAGTCTTCGAAAGGGTCTTACTACTTGCTGATTAGCCATCCCAAGTCTGATAGGAGAGTAAATCAACTTAGGTTTTCCCATCAGTGCCCAGGTCTATTTCGTCATAACATTGACTTCTGATCCTAAGTTGAGGACCACATAATCTATGTCATGGTCTCCAATCTGAGTATTAAGGTGTAATTCCTTGTTTGTCTTTCTCTTCCTAGACACTTGATGTACTGCTTTATTCAACAGAGGATCTACCCTTCCTATCTCATAATGTTTGATCAAGTGTTGTAGTTCTTGCACAAATCTTTCATCTTTAATCAAATTAATGCAAGTACATAAGAATTCCATAAGCTTGCTTACCTCTTTTCCTTGCTCGGGTGAGGAACACTGATCAAATTTGAGAGGCATTCCACATTCTCTCACTTTTGGTTGTGCCCTATATGAAGAAGCATGTTCTTCTATGAATTATCTTCTTGCCTCTTCAAATGTCTGCTTTTCTTTCCTTGGATCAAACACTTGTGTCTTCTCTACAGCTCTTCTGATCCCTGATCCCTATGTAGTCTTTCCTGGATTTACCATGTCTTCTCCTGTAACAATGCCTTCTCTTGTGATAACAATGACTCGGGGATTCTCTCTATGAGGTTTGTCTTATATCGATTGTACTTCCTGGTTTCCACCCCGTCTTTCCTGAAGTTTCGCCGTCAATATTGGACAGTCTTCAATAACATGTTCAAATGAGTTGTAGTAGCTGGAAGTGGTACAAGGGTTCTGACAGTCCCTTTCCAAATGACCTGGCTGCGCACAATTATAACAAATGAACCGACCTCGACCTTGGCCCATGCCTCCTCCTCATCTTCTTCCTCTGAATCCACCACGAGGATTGAAGTTTCCTCTTCCTGGGGAATTGAACCGTGCAACATTGCCTTCCTGCTGCATATCTCCTTGAATCCTATATGTATCCCTTGATCTTTCATGCCAGATTTCATAAGCCCTACAGTCCTTCTCATCATAACCCACAGATTTACAGAATGTGAAGTAAATATTTGTAGGTGTTTGTACATATTTCTGCATATAATAAAATTCACCAGGGTAATGTCTAGTTCTACATACCTCGCACCAGGGTAAGGTGGCTTGCTTCAAGGGACTAGGGGCTCCAGAGGCCAAGTATTCATTAAATAGGGGAAAATTCTCTTTGTCATGGCCTTCTGACTTACATCCGATACACCAGATGTATTCTCTTTTATCTTTTCCCTTGTCTTTCTTCATGTCTTCAACCTGCAGAGATAAGCTAGTTAACTGACTCAAAATTTGACTCATAACTGAACTGGATTCTCCCATAGGGGTTGATTCTAGTTTCATGGAGATCTCCAGTGCCTCAACCTATGAAGAGACCTTCTATTGCATCAGAGGAACTCTGATGTGTGGCAAGAGAGTAGCGATGAACCATTCCTTATTTTGTTCATCTGGAATCTGAAAACTCAAATGGCATGTCAAGGTCTTAAACCTATGATCAAACTCCCAAACAGGTTCAGCTACTCTCTCCTTGATTTCTTTCAATTCTTTAATGCACTGTGACTCTGACTTGGGTTTCTTGAACTCTCCACTCAACACAGTCTTGATATCATTCAACGGTTTAAGATGTATAGTAAATTTAACAAACTTCATATATCATCTAAATGCATGGTCTCTCAAGGTAGTACTAAATTGATATCTCTTAACAACTTCGTCATCTACTTGCTTAAAAATCCATACAGCTTCGCATAAGAACCAATGTTGATTAGGATCTTTAGATTCGTCTCCTCTAAAGATAGGTAACCTCATTTCATATGCCATATATCTTCCTAGGCTTCTTGACTGAGTGTGTACTAAACTGATCATAAAAGTTCTCTGAGTGCTCTAATAACTCTGACTCCTCTGATTACTTAATGCTGCTAAAAAAACAAGAGGAGTAATTGTACTTACTTTGAAAGTATGCGCAGTCTCTGAAGCTCTTGATTCTTCTCGGAGAGGTTCTTTAGCCTTCCCTTCCTCTGTTCTTGGGGACTCTGAATGCTCTTCGTCCGACATCTCTACTTATTCTCCACTCTAGAATCCCTCATCTCTATAATTCTATTGAAATAGGTTCGCAAGAGGAACCTCTCTTAATGAACTCCCACTGTGCATGTGTCCAGCCTATGTGTCAATATCGCTATCTGAATTCTTGAAAATTAGATTTAAAAATATGTCTGATTACTGTATCTTCAAGATGTTCTTCTCATGCAAAAGCATCTTGAGCTTCAACTTCAAAAAGTGCAAAAACTTCCCTCTAGGTCCCTTAAAGAAATATCCCTCCGCTTGGTTATATGACTCTACTCTATCAATAGAAAACTCAGTAATGTACCCTCCAATAGTGTTATCACACCAATGATCTACTACTCTTGACACGGTGATATCAACTCTCTTGACCTTCTTGATCAGCACTGAAATCCAAACCACAGGTGGTATAGATTTGATTTCAAACTGGGTATCTGCTAATCTGTCTAACCACTCGTATAACACCTTATGAACTCCTCCAAAGAAAATCATGTGTATATCAGTAAATTTATACCTTCCCAACCAATCCTCTATTCTAATTCTAGGGTTTGTGTTATGAGATTTGGCGAAGTCCCTTTCTTGTTCTTCTATCCTCTTTTGAATCTCTGTCTTCGATGGAAACCACCTTGACATTCCCTCAAGAAGATCCCAGTCCTGGCAGTGGAACCATTTGTTGGCACAGGGACTGACCTAGGGTTCAACTCTAACAACGTACCAACAAACCTTAATTATTGTCCCTTTCGGTGACACCTGCGAATAAGATGAAGTCTCACCCAATGTAGCAATAGGGGGGTTGCAAGAAAAAGGTGTCTACAACTAGAGGAAATGAAAAGTGAATATAGAACAATAATACAACTAACCTAGCTATCCTTAACAATATTATTCTTTCTTCGCACAATTATATTTTTGATATAACAATCATGTAATAACAATAAAACAGAGAGAAAATAACACAACATCAACCACAAAGAAAAAAAAGATATATGTGCTTCACCCTCTCCCTAGGGCTATGTCAATAGCACTGCGGTTCTTGATACATACAGTTCTATATGCACACTTAGATGTAGATCTCTTTCTCTCTTTCTCTTTCTTTCCCCTCCCCATGCACACAGTTGTAGGGTTGATCTTTGCACCCACCTAAAGATCCAGAATACAGATTGCTCTCACGACATAATACTTCTCTCACACAACAACAATAATCATAACCAACAATAACAACAACAACCAAGCAACCCCTCCTCACTCCTCTATATCTTTATTTATACATTACAATGATTCTCAGACAGCCTTATACTGAAGCCTAAGTGTCAAAACCCTAAATTCCCAAAACCATAGGTGTCAAAACCCTAGGTCCTACATACCCCACATATTAAGGGCTTCGCCAGTCTGTTCTTCCTTCTTTACCACAAGGTGCTCCAAAGAATCCATTGGTGTCTTTCTCCACTTGCTGAGTTGTTCACGGTCCATATTCTTTGTTGATCTGTCTTCCTTGATCTTCTCTTTCAATGGCTCGCTTTCCATTACTTCACTCCTTCTTTTCTACTTCTTTGATCACTTTGACCCATCCTCGGTTTATGTTCCTTCTGCGCTCTTTGTACTTCATCTTTCCTCTTCCTTAGTTATTTATTTCTTCCTTAATCCATAACCAAGGGCCAACATAGCTTTAATGAATACCCTTAGTCCAATCAAATTCTTGATGTTCTAGCCTGAGAAAGTTTTGATAGAGATTCATGTCAACGATCACCCTCTTGAAGTATTTTTCTCCAAACAAAGGGAGGCCTATAACTTATTTTATGGTGGCCTCCAAAATCATTAACTTCACATCTCCTAACTGAACACTTTCTCCATCATATGTCTATGCAAAAGTAAGAGAGAATCCTTTATGATAGCCTTTAAATGTTTCCAAAAATGGGACCCAGTCGAACTGTTCATATTTCTCCCTGCAAGCTTGATATTCTGGTATTTCCCTGTATAATTGGAATATGGGCTCATCCCTGTCGACCCCCATGATAGCTTAAAATGATTCTTTAAGGCATGTGAGGTGCAGACAGAGGATCGAGGGTTGAGTATCGGGTCAATGTAGACCGTGATGGAGTACCAGATCAACGCAGACCATGATGGAGTACCGGAAGAGGATAAGTATGAAAAAGATACAAAGGCATGTGATCACAATGTGAATGCAGGTGGTATGAAAATAGAAATGATAAATAACGTTCATCTACATGGAAAATCCATCCATAGGAGCGTTTATAAATTGAGATTTGGTTTACAATGATAACATCAAGGGTAATGATGATAAGGTAAGATCGGTCAAGTTCATGAATAACTTATAGACTCGTATGAGAGTTTGCATTAGACCATATTCAAGGGAGTGTTAGATAATGATGGCAGGAGATGTGGTCATTATGACCAGAACTCATGAGCATGAAATCTACTAACGTCATCAAAATCATGGTTTGACATGCATAAATATGTGACTCAAGTCATTCATATGGCACAATATTGAATCATGGGAGTATGACATTTCTCTACCAGATAAACGAAAGGCATGAAATTGATCTTGTAAGAGGCACAATTACCTCATACTTCTGAGTATTTCGGGTATATAGGAATGTTTTATTCAGAATGGAATGTAGACGAGGATTTCCAGAAGTTCATGGTATTGAGTGTGACATGATTTGAGAGTAACCATATGTTTAATGCATAATTAGTCTAATTTATTTAATAAAAAAAATGTTGAGTTTATACATCCTATTACTTGAAACACTTAAATCGAGCAGAAAAACTTGAATATATGATAAGAGCTACAAGAACCTTATTACCAATATAATATCACCTGATTACCAGATCACCTGAGTACCGGATGAATGCAGAGTTGTGGTCAGTATCGGATGGACGTAGGGTTCCTCCCTCAGTACTAGATGAACACAGAAATGTGGTCCAGTACCAAATGAGAACACACCTCCTCCTTTGGTACCAGATGAGCACAAAGGTGACCATCAGTATGGGATGAACGCAAAGATGTGGTCCAGTACCATATGAGCACAGAGGCAAACAATGTATTCTAGTATTCGAGGAGAATTTGACACAGTACCTGGTGGTAGTGCTTTGTAGATTGAAACTTTTTTAGGCTGCACTTTGTAGAGGTAGTTGGTGTATTATGGTGTTATGGAAGAGGACCTATGATCTGATTCAACTGAAAACCCATGTTGGTGAAAACAATACCAACACTAGATGCAGGAACTCTTAGTTTGTATCAAAATAAGGAAAAATAATTTGGTGACTGGGCTCCAATATCTGTGACAAGAAGGTATTTTGTAGTTGGATGAACACATGTTGAGATTTAGAACCCTCCTCGTTTGGAACTAGGCTTGTCACTGCTCCTTTTAGAACCTCCTTTTTATTAAAAAAATAATAATCCTAACTACTAATTTTCTCTAGTGTTTTCAATTTTAAAGTGTCTGAAAAACTTAAAGAAAACTCTATATACTGTCCCATGGATTTTTCTTGAGTCTAGGCCAGTTCTTTCTTGCCGGTATTTTCAATTTTTAGGAGTCTAAAAAACTTAAAGAAAACACCATATACTTTCCCATGGATTTTTCTTAATCCCGAGCCATTTCCTTCTCTCCAGTATTTTCAATTTTTAGGAGTCTGGAAAACTTTAAAAACTCCATCTGGTAGATGTCCTTCTTATTCATTTATCTACATAAGAACACATCCAACTTTTTGATTTTGTTAGTTACAAAAAAAAATAGAAAATTTCTGTCTAAGGACACACCTATTTACAAATATGCACATAGCCAAATTAATTCACGCAATCAAACTTACTATGGTGGGTCAGTAGGAGGAGAAACCCCCTTTCTTACCAGATGCATTTCAGAATTCTGAAGAACATTTTTAACAAAATCCTCTTTGGATAGAGGCTTATGATAAACCTTCAATTGATGCCCATATATGACAAAGGGATTATGATTATCATCAATATTCTTTATCTTTACTGAACCATTTTCATAAACTATATCAACTTCATAGGGTCCAAACCATCTAGTAGACAATTTACCTTTAAAATTCTTGAACCTACTATCATACAGGAGGGCCCAATTGCCTGACTAAAAAGACTTCTTTTTGATGTACTTGTCATGCCATTTGGTCCTTTGTTCTTGTATAAGGGTGGTCCTTTGTATATCATCTTGTCTAATCTCATCAATATCATTCAATTGTAATAGCCTTTATTTTTTAGCCTCATCCAGATCCATCCCTAATTGCATGGAAGTCCTGAATGTTTTTACTTTAAATTCTATGGGAAGTAGCACTTGCTTCCCATACACCAACTCATAAGGTGTATGGCCTCTTGTGTTTATCCAAGATTTCTTATAGGCCCATAAGGCCTCAAGAAACCTATCAACCCAGTCTTTGTGATGCATCTAAATAGTCTTGGTGAGAACAACCTCTACCACCTTGTTAGTTGATTCCACCTACCCATTTTATTGAGGGTGATAAGGTGAATATTTTCTATGTTTGATTTTGTACTATTCAGTAAGAGCTTTGACCATATTGGAGGTGAATTGGGTTCCTTGGTTAGTGACTATTTCTCTAGGTACACCGAAACAAGTAAATGTTTCTTCAAAGATAAAGTCTACAACAGATTGTTCATTAGAAGAATATAAAGCTTTATCTTCGACCCATTTGGTCACATAATCTATGCAGACCAATATGTAATTCTTCCTTCAAGACAAAGGGTTAATGGGTCCTACAAAATACAAAGCCCATTTTTCAAAAGGTTCAATTACTATCTGATCTTGGAGGGGCACCTCATTGACTGTAGTAGGCTTTCCCATCCTTTGGAAATCATCACAACTCACCACATACTTCTTTGCATCTTTGAAAATAGTTGGCCAATAGTAGTCGTACTGTAAAATATTGTATGTTTTCCTTTTATCAACAAAATGGCCTCCACATGGACCATCATGACATGCTTTGAAAATGTCCTGCATCTCATCCTCTTGAACACACCTTTTGATCACCAAATCATGCCCAATTCAGTATAAGAAATCATCATGCCACATGTAATTGACACTTAGCTAGACAACTCCTTGTTTCTCTCGGGAGGAAAGATTCTGAGGTAGCTTTCCTGTTACAAGATAGTTGGCTACATCTTCATACCAAGGAATGTAAGTATAAATAGAAAATAGATTCTCATCCAAAAATTCATCATCTACTGGAATATTATCACCTGCATGAATGAGTCTAGACAAGAAATAAGAAACTAAATTATATTTTCCAGGCCTATCAATGATGGTGATATTGAATTCTTGTAGTAATAATAGCCATCTAATCACTTTAGCATTTGTAATAGGCTTGTTCATTAAGTATTTTATAGTTGAATGGTCGGTATGTACAAAGACTTCATACCCTGTTATGTAGTGTCTAAATTTATTAATGGCCTGTACTACTAACAAAAATTATTTTTCCGTGACAATGTAATTTACTTTAGTAGGTGAAAGATTCTTGCTGACAAAGTATATAAGATAAGGAATTTGGCCTTCCATTTGTCCTAAGACATCCCCCAAAGAGGTATCTGAGGCATCTGTGCAAATATGAAAAGGAAGAGACCAGTTTGGTTCTCTCAAAACAAGGGCACTTGACAGCTTTGTTTTAAAAATTTCAAAGGAGATTTGGCATTGTTCATTACAACAAAATTTAGCCTCTTTTGTTAATAGTTTGAATAGTGGGGCAGCTAGAATTGTAAAATTTTGAATGAACCTCCTGCAATAACCAGAATGCCCAAAAAAACTTTTGACTTCTTTCTGTGAGCTATGGATTTTGATTTGGGAAATGATGTCAATCTTGGCAGGGTCTACTCTTATTCCAGTACTGGAGATGTGGTGACCTAGAACAACTCCTTCAGTGAGCATCATTCTAGACTTTTCATGACTGAGTGAAAGGATGGTTTCTTTACATCTGACCAATAGTTTCTCCAAATACACTGTAAATTCATCCATGTATACTTCTACACAGTCACGGGTCAAGTCAGCGAAAATGGCCAAGACAACCATTTGAAAGGTAGCAGGGGCATTACACAAAACAAAAGGAAGAACCCTATAGGAATAGGTCCCCCAGGGGCAGGTAAATGTGGTTTTGTCCTAGTCTTCTGGTTAAATTTGGATCTGATTGTAACCACTAAACCCATACAAAAAAGAAAAATACTTCTTCCCAGACAAAGTGTCCAAGACTTGGTCTATGAAAGGCAGAGGAAAGTAATCTATGTAGGTAGCCTTGTTCAATTCTCTAAAGTCCACACAAATCCTCCATTTCCCATTTTTATCGAGGACAATAACTAATGGGGAGACCCACTTGCTATCTAATATAGGGTAAATGAAATTGGCTTGGAGGAGTTTTTGGAGTTCTTCTTTCACTATGTCTTTCAAGGGTGGATTCATTTTTCTTTCTGGTTGCCTAATAGGTCTGATTTGATCATTAGTGTAAATATGATGCATACAAGTGTCTGGGTAGACCCATTTCATGTCAGATTAATCCCATGCAAAAGCACCAAATTTCCCTTGAATCATCTGTATCAACTTTGGTTGTTGATCTGTTTCTAAGCTAGCATTGATATACAAATATTTTCCAGGACTGATTTCAATAGCCTGAACAACTGATTATTTTCCTTCATCTATTTTTGAAATGGTGGCTACTGTAGAGGTGGAGGGGTGCCAAATTTCTTGGAATTCATAGCTACATATATGTGTATATTTAAGAAAAGATTGAGGATATTCAATGCATTCTTAATCAAGAAAAAATAGTCTTAAGATTTGTTCTTCAATTTTCTCTTGAAATCCTTTTACCTCTTCGAGTGTCAACAAGGGTTGAGTACATTTCTCCTCCCGATAGAGATTCTCCAACCAGAGAGGAACTTCGGTGGATCGTTGGGCAGGGGGAAAAGGATAAGTTTTTGACTTTGAGTGCCATTGGAAATTTTCATCTCTCCAGATTGACAATGAACAAATGCATCATCAGTGGCCAACCAATTTTGGCCAAGTACTACTGGATGTCCTGGTTTGGAGGATTTGGGATGAATTACTAAGAAATCCACAGGCTATTCCCAAGAAGCTAAGGTAACTGTTATATCATCTAAACTTCCTGCTGGGGTGATGACTGATTTGTCTGTGAGATCTAGCAAAGTTTGTGTTGGTATTAGGTAATTTAGTTGTATATTTTTCATAGTGTGAACTGACATAACATTTATTGCTTCCCCTAGACCAATAAGTGTGTTTGGAAAAGAAACACTATTAATTTCTATGGTTACCACTGGGTTTCCTAGATCACTATATTTGGATGGAATTTCTGATATAAACTCTGATAACTTTCCAACCACCTGTATGACAGAAGGCTCCTTCCTCTTCCTCCCTAGATTTTTAATGCAAAGATCCCTTGCAATCTTAGCATAAATAGGTATATCCTTGATGGCCTGAAGTAGGGGAATCTTCACACATATATTTCTAAGTTCAGTCTCTAGATTATGTCCTAGAGGTTCCTCAGATTTCTTCACAAGTAACCTTTCTGGATAAGGAGGGGGATTCATTTTCTGAGGTTTTTCTATTGTGTGAGAAGTCTGAGGAAGAGTTTATTGTTGTACAAGGGTGTCTCTTTCTTCATTTAACTGGTTATCCATTTGTTCTTCTCTTTGAACTGTTTGATTATCTATTTGTTCTTCTTCTCGAATAACCATAGTAGGATTTGGTTTATTTACAACCTTCCCTAATCTTAATTCAATTCCATTAAATGGAGTAGGAGTTATTACATAAGTGGGGAAGGTTTTTACTTCAATTTTTTGTACAGGTTGTGTAGGTCTATTATTTGGATTAGGCATAGGTTCTATAGGAATAGGTTATGCAGGAATAGGGGTAGGTTGAGGAGGGTTTGGAATAAATGTAACTTGCATTTGTTGTTGCATATTTGGGTTCATAGGAAGTGCAAGCTATTGCTGCAGCTGTGGAAGTGGAGGAAGAGAAAGAGGATTAAATCCTAGGAGCAAATGACAATTCTTTGTTTCTCTCAAGAGGACAGATTCTGAGATAGCTTTCCTATTACAAGATAGTTGGCTACATCAACATACTAAGAAATGTAAGTAGAAATAGAAAATAGATTTTCATCCGAAAATTCATCATCTACTGGCGTTATATCACCTGCATGAATGAGTGTAGACAATAAATCAACAACTAAATTATATTTTGCAAGCTTATCAATGATGGTGATATTGAATTCTTGTAGTAATAATAGACATCTAGTCACTCTAGCATTTGTAATAGGCTTGTTCATTAAAAATACGATAGATGAATGGTTGGTATGTACAAAGACTTCATACCCTGTTATGTAGTGTCTGAATTTGTTAATGGCATGTACTACTGAAAAAATTTATTTTTTCATGACAGTGTAATTTACTTCAGTAGGTGAAAGATTCTTGTTGAAAAAGTATATAGCATAACGAATATGGCCTTCCCTTTGTCCTAAGACAGACCCCAAAGAGGTATTTGAGGCATCTATGCAAATATGAAAAGGAAGAGACAAGTTTGGTCCTCTCAAAATAGGGGCACTTGACAACTTTGTTTTCAAAATTTCAAAGGAGATTTGGCATTGTTCATTCTAACAAAATTCAGCCTCTTTTGTTAAAAGTTTGAAAAGTGGGGCAGCTAGATTTGTAAAATTTTGAATGAACCTCCTATAGTAAGCAACATGCCCTAAAACATTTCTGACTTCTTTCTGTGAGCTAGGGATTTTGATTTGGGAAATAATGTCAATCTTGGCAAGGTCTACTCTTATTCTAGTACCAGAGATGTGGTGACCTAGAACAATTCCTTCAGTGAGCATCATTATAGACTTTTCATGACTGAGTGAGAGGTTGGTTTCATTACACCTAACCAGTACTTTCTCCAAATTTTCCAATGCCTGTTAGAAATCATCCCCATACACTATGAAGTCATACATTTAGACTTCTACATAGTCATGGGTCAAGTCAGAGAAAATGGCCAAGACAACCCTTTGAAAGGTAGCAGGGGCATTACAAAAACCAAAAGGAAGAACCCTATAGCCATAGCTCCCCCAGGGGTAGGTAAATGTGGTTTTGTCCTTGTCTTCTAGTGAAATTTGGATCTGATTGTAACCACTAAACCCATCCAAGAAAGAAAAATACTTCTTCCTAGACAAAGTGTCGAAGACATAGTCTATGAAAGGAAGAGAAAATTAATCTCTGTAGGTATCCTTGTTCAATTCTCGAAATTCCACACAAATCCTCCATTTCCCATTTTTATTGGGGAAAATAACTAATGGGGAGACCCACTTGCTATCTGATATAGGGTAAATGAAATTGGCTTGCAGGAGTTTCTGGAGTTATTCTTTCACTATGTATTTCAAGGTTGCATTCATTCTTCTTTGGGGTTGCCTAACAGGTCTGATTTGATCATTAGTGTAAATATGATGCATACAAGTGTCTGGGAGGATCTCTTTCATGTCAGATTAATCCCATGCAAAATCACCAGATTTCCCTTGAATCATCTGTATTAACTTTTGTTGTTGATCTATTTCTAAGATAGCATTGATATACAACGATTTTCCAGAACTGATTTCAACAGCCTGAATGAGTGATTCTTTCCCTTCATCTATTTTTGAAATGGTGGCTACTATAGAGGAGGAGGGGTTCCAAATTTCTTAGAATTCAGATATAAAGATAAGTGTATATTTAGGATATTCAATGCATTATGAATCAGCTAAAAATAGGCTTAAGATTTTTTCTTCAGTTTTCTCTTGAACTCCTTTTACCTGTTCGAGTGTCAAAAAGGGTTGAGTCTAGTCCTCCTCCCTATAGGGATTATCCAACCAGAGAGGAACTTCAGTGGTTGGTTGGGCAGGGGGAAAAAGGATAATTTTTTTACTTTGAGTGCCATTAGAAATTGTCATCTCTCCACACTGACAACTAATAAATGCATCAGCAATGGCCAACCAAGGTCGGCCAATTACTACTGGATTTCCTGGTTTGGAGGATTTGGGATGAACTAATAAGAAATCCACAGGGTATTCCCAAGAAGTCAAGGTAACTGTTATATCATCTAAACTCCTTTCTGGGGTGATGATTGATATGTCTGCAAGCTCCAGCTTCTTAAGAGTCAAGTGATTAGGATCATACATAATCAATAAATTAATTGAATTAACTCAAGAAAACTAAACAAATCATGCCTTAAACATAAGTTACCTCTCTATGCACATGGACAAGGTCATCAAGTGTATTTATGGAGGAAACGGTCAAGTATATATACATAGCATAGGTAAAATAGGCTCAGATAGGGGGTAATATAGGACATTAGAAGTGTCAAAATGGAGACTCAAAATTCCCCCCATGCTAAAGTCATTGCATGTCCTCATGCAACAACATCAAAACTGATACTCAAAACTTTTTGCAAAATTGAACCATTCCCCATCATTTCTCTGGCTGTAGGATGTTAAGACCAGAAGCTTCGCTCCTCAGTTCCTTCTTAATCACTTTGGTGTATTGGATCAACCATAATAATTTGTTGAGTTTAGCATAGGCCTCTTCTTGTGCATCCTGTAACCTTAAATTCCATTCTTTTAATTCTACATTCTCTACCTTAATGTGCCTATCCAATACTTGGTACTCTGCAACTTCTTGTTTCATATTCCCAATATTCACTATCAATTGTTGTTTTCTCAGAGACTTGTTCAGACTAGATGTGGTTGTTTTCTCAATCACCTCCTCTCAGGCTTCTTTTTCCTTTCTCAAACCCCTCAAGATTTATGTCATCAACCCCTCGGTCTCACTAATCCTAGCTCCATAGCCACTTTCTTTCTCTAGAGAATTCAGGATATCAATGGGCTCTCTTTGAAGAGAAGGAACATTTGGAACTGTTGTCTGCTTGGCCATGCTTTTGGTGGTCCTTCCTATAGGAAGTGAGACTTCCTCAGATTTGTTGATAAAGGTGGAAGTCTCCTCAAACAGCTTCCTCTTCTTGATATTAATAGAATTTATAGGCCTGGACACTTGTTTTTCCTATGTTGATTTTATTTTTATCTTGAAGGACCGAAGTGTGGGTTCTGGAGTCTTCCCTTGCTTATTATTCCTTATTTCCACTCTTGAAGATTGAGGTGTAGGCTCTAAAATTTGTTTCTTTCGATCTTTCCCTATTTTGAGTTTCTCTTTGTTTCCACTTGTCATCTTAGGAGTTTTTTCTAACTCACTAACCAGTTCTTGAGGAGACACAATAACTACCTCAGAGGTCTTTTCCAACTCCTTAACTGATTCTTGAGGGGGATCAATAGTTGCTTCAAGGACATCATGTGAAACTTTCTGTTGATCTGTCTTCTTCCTCTTTCGCTTCTTACTCTATGGCAGTTGATATTTAGGACCCGAGGTTGGACTTGGTACTTTAGATTAGGAAGGATTCTCCTTATTATATGTGGTGGGCCCTTCTAGGATTCATTCTGCTGGCACATTCTCCTTTTGACCATTTTTCTTGCTTTGAATGTTGAGGTCATGGGTCTTTTCCAATTTGTTGTCTGGATCTGGTGATAAATCAATGTTGGCTTCAGGAGAACTATCTAATCATTCCCATAGCTCATAGTCCTTATTCTTCTATCTTTTAGCTTTTGGAATCAAGGCTGGATTTGTTTCCTGAGATTGGGAGGCTTTTTTCTTTCCAAATGTAGTAGGACCCCTTACAACAGACTTTCCTTTTTCCAATCCCTCAATAGGCTGTGATGAGTTGGGTGTAACAGTGGTTTCTTCACCCCCTAATTTCTTCCCCTTGTCTTTCTTTTCCTTTCTGTTGGACCCCTCACTCTATATTTCTGCTTTCTGTTCCTCTATAGATTTGGACATTCCTTCCTGAGAAAAATTATGTTGGAGTAGTTGCTTCCAACTACTACCTTGTGTCCTCAAGGCATGAACAACCAAACGTTTCATTAATCCTTGGTGATGGAGGCTAGTTTCTGGTTTCTTGGAAGTTGATTTGACTCCTCTCACCACTTTATTAAATTCATCCATAGGAAGTGAGGAAAATCAATTTTTGGCCCTCCTTCAAAATGTGATAAAAGTTTCAAATGGTATAGGAAGGTTACTGCATACCTTCCTTCGCAAGTGAAAAATCTCTACAAACTAATGAGCATCGTCCAATATTCCTCCTTGATGTAGCTTCAAGGAATGCCCTTAGTCCAATCGGGGTCTTGATGTTCTGGCCTGACAAATTTTTGACAGAGCTTCCTATCAAGGATCACCCTCTTGAAGTATTTTTCTCTAGACGAAGGGAGGCCTATAGCTTCTGCTATGGTGGCCTATGAAATAGTTAAATCCATATCTCCAAAGTGAACACTTTCTCCATCAAATGTATGCATAAAATAAAGAGAGACTCCTTCATGATAGCCTTTAAACTTCTCCAAAAATGGGACCTAGCCGGCCTGTTCATATTTTTCTTTGCAAGCTTGATATTCTAGTGTTTCCCTGTATAATTGGAATACGGGCTCATGCCTGGCGACCCCCATTCTAGATTAAAATGATTCTTTAAGGTGTATGAGGCATGGATAGAGGATCGAGAGTTGAGTACCAGGTCAGCACAGACCGTGATAGAGTATCAGATCAGCGCAGACCATGATGGTGTTAAGAACCAAATATCAATATAGCATAGAAAATCCTCAGAAAAAGTACTCAATGCCTTGAAAAAGAGATAATTTCAGATAATGAGCCTCTTTGAGGGGGAAACCTCCTTTTACCCCACTTTAAATGTTCAAGTACAAGATGATTCAAAATGAAAATGTCTCCTTGTTATATATAGGAGACTAGGAGGTATAATTACAACTAATGGTCTAAAGCTGACATAAATAAAAT